>LOEQ01004647.1:25343-49538 GCA_001685075.1 Bramus lutescens | reverse complement strand
ATGGCTCTAGGCAGCAGCCTATGCCCAATATCTCCATGGCTCCAGGTGGCCACCCAGTTCAGCATGGCCCTAGGTGTGGCACAGTCCTCAGACACTGACATGGTTCAAGGTGGCCAACCCAGACCCTGGTCCTCCACATGGCCCTCAGTGACAACAGGGCCCTGACCATCAACTCAGATCCTGGCTGCTGTAGGGCCACAGATCCAGTCATGTCCCTCTGCAGTAGCCTCCTTGGGTGACAGTACAGGCCACTCTGAATAGTATGTCTCTGGTGGTAGCATGGTCCAGAAACTGGGCATCTAAACCTGCTCTTTACTGGTCCTAGGATGGCTGGTCATGCTTCTAGCTGGATATTGCAGTAAATGAGCTAGCCCTACCCCTCAGGTGAGAGCTCACCTCTTGAGAAACATGGTTCCATCCCTCCCATGGGTGTGACCCTACCTGGGAAGCACAATAGAGCCAACCCTGTGGCCAGGGACACAAGTGAGCCAACCCTGAGGACTTGACACTAGGAGAACTGACCCTGCCCCTCCTTATCTGCCATGTGGTGACATGCATGAGGGAAAGATGCCCCACTTACCCATTACCACCTGTGACAGGTGAGAGAGTTGGCCCTGGGATCACAAGAGTAGGAGAGCTAGGCCTGAACCTTGCTGGCTTCAGTGCATGAGAAAGCAGCATCTTCTTCCTATCTGGGCAGCAAACTAGAGCTGACCCTATTGTCAGGGATTCAGGTGAGCCAGCCTGAAGGCATAAGAATGACAGAGCTTCAGCACACAGGAGAGTGGGCCATGCACCCCACCTGGGCAGCACAGTAGAGCTGACCCTGTTGTCTGAGGGCATGAGAACAAGAAAGCTAACTCTCCCCCACCCCGTTGTTGCCCACTACAGCAATTGGGAGAAAAGGCCCTGCACCTTGCTGAGGCAAAACAGTAGAACTGGCCCTGGTGATGTAAGTGAGGGGAACCAGGATAGGGGGACCCAAGAACAGAAGTGGTCCCATTTCCTTACTGTAAGGCTGCATTGGTTGAGCTAGCAGGAGAGTTCATCTGGGTAGTGACAATGAGGAAAACCTAGCTAGTTGACCAACACAGCTATCACCCTTGCCCAGAACCAGGGCTATGAGTTGGCCCATCCTAACATGCACTGAATCTATGAACTGTTAGAGCTGATGAAGGGGATGAACCTAAAGACCCAAAACAGCAGGATCTTCATGACATAGGACAAAAACAGAATATCTAGAATATCTAAGAAGAGCTCTAGTGAGAGCCAATTTATCGGTGATGTAACAGAAACCAGAGACCTCAAGCCAGACAAATGACTCACATAATGAGCACTTGCTATTAAAGATGAACAGACTAAAGGGTAAACTGTGTGTCTCAACGGGCAATATTAGAGCTTCCACAAGATTCTTCTTTTTGGTGTTGTTTTTATTTCTGTTTGTTTTTGTTATTTATTTGTTTCTTTGTTTGATTTTGTTTTTGCTTTTTCTTTTAAACTTTTGTTTTGGTAGGGGCAGGGAAGGTTGCAAGATGTGAGGGGCCAAGGAGATAAATAGGATTGGAACGCATGATGGGAAATCCACAAAGAATCAGAAGGAAAAAAAAAAACCCTACATGCTTCACACCAAAATCAGGGTGGCCAGGAGAAAATGACAACACTTGAAGTATTAAAAAGAAAAAAAGAAACTCTTCAGTTAGGGAAAAAAGTATCACTTGATGTATCACTTGTGTTGTTCAATGGAGTATTCCTTGATTTTGGCAGTCCTCTCCCCTTGCTTCTTCAGTTTGAGAAATGATAGTTTTTGTAGGCTTCTTGGAAAATGGTGACATTCCATAGTGGATGAACTGGACACACATAAAGTTACTATATTTAATGCATTTTTTCTGGTCTTTGAATGAAACAAGTTGGACTTAAAAATATCTCAAAAAGAAATAAATATATGATAAGGGGGACAGAATTACTGTAGACCTTCTTTCACCCTGTTCTCCCTCTACATAGAACCTATTGTGATCCAACACTTAAGTTTTTGTTAGTTACAAGTATATTTCTTGGTATCTGTGTTTGAGTGCAATGTTTATTTTATGACCATTTTACGATTATAAATTTAAATTTTCCTTTTCCCAGAAATTTGCATAATAAATAGACCAAGGGAAGTTTTTCATTTTCTTATTTAAATAATTGGTTTGCTGCTTTTTTGTTTTGTTTTGTTTTTCAAGACAGGTATAGTTCTTTTGCCTCTGTTATTACTAACACACTATTGTACAAAGTTGATTGAGCTTTTGGACATCACCATTAGTTCTAAGATTTATAACATTCAGAAAGAACTTTTAAAGGCAGCATAGGGAGAGAGCACACATTTGCTAGGATGGGCTAGTAGTGTTAGAACACATACACGTGCACACCTATCATTTTTGTTTTGTTTTTGTTTGCTTGTTTGTTTAGTTTTTGAGAAAAGGACTCAGATATTTCAGGTTAGCACTAAACTTACTATAGAGCCAGGATTGGCCTTAAACTTCTCATCACCTTGCTTCTGCTTCCCAGCTACAGATACCAAAAAGCACTGAAAGTTCTTTAAAGGGTATAATTGACCTCTGTATATGTGATACTGGGGATTGAACCAAGGACTTCATGAACTCTAAGCAAAATCCCCTTTCATGAGCTATATCATCCCTAGCCTTTTTACTATTTTGAGACAAGGTCTCACTAAGTTGTCCAGATTGGCTTCAGACTCATAATCATCTTGTCTCAGCCTGTAAAACAGCTTGGATTGTAGGAATATGGCACCACTCCCAACTGAACAAAAATATAGATTATTAAAGTTAGAGAAACAAAAAATTCTCAGTATGTACAAGGCTCCCAAGAAGTCAGTTATACATTAATGAAGATAATGCCCTTCCAGAATAGGTGTTTGCGTATGAAAAAGACACTTAACAGAACTTGCAAAACAAGTCTTCCCTGAAAGCTAAGGAGGTTTCATTTGTCGATCTTTAGTAGAGGGACATTTGAAGAAATGTGCTGATGGGGGTAAAGATTCAGTGACTCCCATGATACTTTTACATAAAAATCATTCCATAAATTTAAGTTCTCAGGAGAACTACTGTCCTTCTCTGGGTCTTCATATTTCTATTCTCAAACACTTAAAGCAGGGCTGGAGAGATGGCTCAGGGGTTGGAGGCACTTGCAGAGGAGTTTGGTTCCCAGCACCCACATGATGGTTTACAACCATCTGTAACTTCAGAGCCAGGGGGATCCATGTGGTATGCAGACAAAAACCCATACATATGAGTTAAGCATTAAAAACAAAACAAAACAACAACAACAAAAATAACCTTAAAGCCATTTAGTACCAGATTTTAGGGTTTTTTTTTCAGGGTTCAAATCACTTTATTACATTATTCTTCAGAAACCAGACAACAAAATGTTGCCCAATATTGTATTCTGTCTGTGAGCATTTGCATTACTCCTTCTAATTATTTCTTTATAGAGTTTTCCCCAAGGATTTGAAGGCTTTGGAAGATATACACTTGACAAGCAGTATTCCATATTCACTCCTAGGAAACTGAATGAGCTTTGCATATTGTCTGTGATGAGCTTCTGTTATTTCATCTCCATTAGTCCTGTACTGGTGACTTACCACTAATCATGCCATAGTCCCTTTGTGTTACTCTGATGTCTATGATTCCAACTTATTAAAAGTCAGTAGTTCCTCTGTTGCCTTGGGCTACTTGTCCTTCCTATTATTTTATCAAATGAAATTTCATTTTTTTCATTTTTAAAGAGCTTTCCATTAAGGTGATTTCACTATTTCTGCATTAACGCCTATGGTTCCACATGAATGTCTAGAATTGTAAAAGATCTGAGTTTTTCTTACAAGTTACCAAATTACCTTGACATAATATAATGGATACTCACAGTTTTTCATATTTATTGCAGTTGCTCATCTTTCATTCGGTGTGCATAATTTTTATTTGCAGACCATCTCTGAGATAGAGACCAAAATTCTGAACTATAATTTAAAAGCACATATACCCTCTCACATTTGTCCTACCTTCCTGTCCTTGCTTATGTTTGTGAGATTTTTGTGATAATGCATCATTTTATCTTTTCTATTATTGGGTCCATCTTTTTGGCTCAAATATTTTCCACTTACTCTGTTACTGTTGTATGGCCTAACACCTTAATACCAAGTGTATCTAATCAATACATATTGTTTTCATTCTCCTTGAAAATTCTAATTATTTTATTCTCATCACTATATCATGAGCATATCTATCAGTATTGCATATAATCCATTATATATAGACAATTATAACAGTACTAATTCTGTTTTCCAGACATTGTCCAAAAATGATCTTTCCCATAGGGCATAACAAAACTGTGGCCTATTAATCTAAGACTGAATTACATTTGTACTATTGCATCACCTTCCACTGTTTTCCTACTCTTCCTTCAGTTATTACAGTACTTCAGGCCCTATTTGGAACTCTAATACAAATGCTATTATACTACACTGTATACAGATTTAAAAAAAAAGAAAGCAGAGTAACTTAAGACTATACAGTTAGGAGGTAAGAAGGCAGAATTTTAAACCTCAGCTCAAAACCTCTTTGCCCATCTTTCTAAATTTCTCTCATATGAGAGTTACAGGAAATATGTAGTATTTTGTTTGATAAAATAAATTTTAGCTTTTTGTTGAATTTGATTGTATGACAGAACCTTCAAGAATGTATCAGAAAATGAACAAAGATTCAGAGATAGGCTTAATGAGTATTTTTAGGGAATAATGAAAACATTTAATTTTCTCCATAGAAATAATAAATAACCAGTTATCTTGACATTTAAGGTTTATCCACTAGAGCTCTACTAAAGAAATACTTTGTTTTAAAAATATATACATTTTTTAGATTAATTAGATTTTTTTAAAAATACTACTAATTGGAGATTGTGATAATAACTCAGTAGTTTAGAGTACTAGCTGCTCTTTCAGAAGACCAAATTTGATTCCTTGCACCCACATGAAGGCTCACACCTGTCTCTAATTCCAATCCCAGAGGCTCTAACTTCTTTTGGCCTCAGCAGGCACCAGGCACAGACACACATGCATACAAAACACCCATACACATAAAATAATAAAATAGTATAACAATAGGACATGTTCTAAAGAGTAAATAAGATACTAATTGTATATAATTTGTTGAGAGTACTGATTTATTTTTAATAAGAAATGCTTTATTAGTAAGGGAACAATAAAACTTTCAGTGTTTATTGTAAGGCCTGTTCACCTTCCTTTTCTCTGAGACATTTTTGTCCAGTCCAGCATTTGTTTAGCATGTGATCTAGCAAGAAGTGTTAAATGTATGTTGAATTTCTGCCAAATTCCAGAAGAAAGGTGTTATTTTGTTTTGGCCAATTTTTGTTCAGCAGAGGTCTTGTCATGACAGGTTTACAAACTACTGAATGTGGTTTCTTTATATTCAAAAAAGACTGCCGACATATCCAAAGTAGAGACAGAGAGAGAGAGAGAGAGAGAGAGAGAGAGAGAGAGAACTGTAGTTTGCATCCAGGGCCTCACATATGCTAGGAAAATGTTCCACTAGTTTACAATCCCCAGGCCAAAAATAAGAATCCTGATTTTGTGATAAAGCTGATTCCTTTCCATAATCTTGGAACTAAAGATGTTAGAACTCTCTCTTAGATTTTATAGTTTGCTATTCATGCTTGAAATATACAAAAAAATCCACTAGTATATTCATTACCTTTACAGATTCAAAGGAAATGGGAATAAATGAACTGATATCAAAGTTTAGGAAGAGAAAAGGCATGAGGGGTGGTTGGACTAGTGGGGATTTTATGTGGAATCCTTTGTTTTCACTTGTGTGGATATGCTATTTTTTAAACTTACTTCTCTTTCTACAATACAGAATTAAACACCCTTATAACTTACTATGTAAGACTCTAGATTTACTGCTATCTGGTAATTTTTTTAATGATAAAGAATAATGTTAATTAAGATTAGTTAACTAATGTTAAGTTAAATTTTTGTCATTACACTGCCATTTTATATAGTGCCTTAATTATTCACATATAATTTTTCTCTCACCCAGTTTATCCCTATTTGTGAATGAAAGAAACTGGTCTATAGGATATATACAACATTTTACTTTTTTCTACAGTTGATTTAAAGGGCATCTTTTACAAAACAAGCTTGCAAAGTCCATTGTTAATACTGTATTAAACTCTGTTAAAAATACTTGCCCTTTGCTAAAATGAGTAGAAATACTAGCAAAAACTTGCAAACAAATGTTTGCATTAGAAGGCTAAAACTAGGGACTTCTAAGTCATTTACATCCAAAAAAAACTGTTTGAAATATACCTAAGAAAATGTTTATTTTTCTAATAATTTAACTTAGAAAAGATATTTGACTTGTGATTGATTTCTCATCAGGGTGAACTAGTACTTCCTTCTCTGGGCTTATTGTTCATTTCCTTTACCACTGAGCTTTAATTCTCCATTTCTTCCTAGTTGGAACATTGAATTTCTGATTCCATCTGTGACACCATTTTATATGACCTTGTATAGCTTACTGGAGTTAGTCACCAGAGCCTTATGTCTTGTCCGAGAGTCATGTAAATAAGCCCGCTTTGAGAGGCTTTAGTTCAGAAGCACACACACGCAAACAAAGAAACACACACACACACACACACACACACTCACACACAGGTTTAGGGTAAGGAAGTAGTCAGTGAAGACTACTGTAAAGCAAATTGAGAATGTCAGCTTTATAATTATGAACTATACACATATTTTGTAATCTGCTTTATACATTGCCCAGTTTAAATAAACTGAATAATATAGGAAGTCAAAACTAGACTATTTTATTTGGCCTACAAATTTGTCACAATTGATAATGGCTTCCTTCTCTTTTCAGAGTATATGTGTAACTGTTCTGAGGTTGGAAGCTTGGATGTGAAGCGCTGCAACCAGACATCAGGGCAGTGTGAGTGTCATTCAGGTTATCAGGGACTTCACTGTGAAACCTGCAAAGAGGGCTTTTACCTGAATCACGCTGTTGGTCTCTGCCTGCCATGTCACTGCAGTCCACATGGATCTCTTAGCATCCTCTGCAACAGGTAAGCAGCAGAGGGTGTAGGTGAAGTCCATTGTATTTTAGTAAGGAAAAAATGTACTGGGGAGCTAGGAGGAGTCAGGAAAAGTGTAGGGGATAGGAATGGCTAAGATTACCTATGTGTGTGTGCACATGTGTGTCTACATGCATACGCACACACACGCACACACACACACACACACACACACACACACACATATATATATATGAGTAAAAAACAGGTTTCTGCTGTGGAGAATCAGTCATTTAATTAATGGGGAAAGTCACTGTGTCATAGATTTATAAAATTTTATATACACTAATTCTATCACTGTATATTATATTTAATGTCATAATTATAAAGCATTCATTTTCTGCTTTAGTTCATTAAGAGGACCTGGGCTTTGTAATGGTTTTTCTAAGTTTCCTGGAAAAAAAAAATCAGCGAAGGATTCTGTTTACTGGAGGGAGTTCCTTTCAGGCATTTTTAGTGGTATATTCTTGTATTTATTAAAATGTGGCTGTATATTAAGGTAACATTCTTGATTTACTTTTTCTGTTATCAAAAGTCTCTAATTTGTGTGCACTATTTATTGTTGATGTTTTTGTTTTCTTTCTTATTGTGTGGAAGTCAGATCTCTATTTGTATAGGTCCTAGAAACTGAACTCAAGGCATTGGGCTTAGTGGAAAGCACCTCTACCCACTGGGCCATCTCAGCAATCATACATCTATATTTTAAGGAGTGGATAATAAACTTCATTCTTATGGGGGAGATGGGTGTGGGAGAGATACTAAATTAAATTATTTTCTATTTGGAGGTGACTTAATCTTATGGTCCATGTTCTTTGACATTTGCTTTGTACTACATGAAAGTAGTTATTCTTTGACCTTGTATGAGTGTTTTATGAACCTCAAGCTAAGAAGCTAAAGAGCCAGAATTTCACAGTGACAAGAACATAAACTTTAGAGTTCATGTAATATGGATGTGGACCCAGTGTCTGGAGCCATTTCGGAGCTGCACTGTGCTGTGGGCAGTTCCAGTTATTTCAGTGACTCAGCTTCTTCTCAAGGCTGCTATAAAGCGAAATGAGTTGGTGTATATAAATTGTTTAGCACATACAAATCAAGAAATTCACACTTCATTTCAAAGGAATATTGTTGAATTAATTGAGGATTTTTAAAAATACTACTTTAATTAAATCTTTGAGAATTTCATATATGCATACAGTGTATATTATTATATTTATACCATACTCCTTATGATGAATTTTGAAAGAATTTTATAGCTCCATGATTTAAAATATGCTTTAGAGTTTACCAATATATATTTTATGTGCTTTATAAACCATTGTGTTATTATATAATATTATATATTGTGCTTGTATTAAAATATAGAAATAAATCTGACTGAAAACTTTATATTTTGAAATGTAACAATAATGAATGTTTATGATGTTCAGTATCTTCAAAGTTAATGTCTTAATACTTATAGTAACTCTTTATATGTAGGTTAGTAGGTCACAAAGATATTAAATGACAGAAAAGAAGTTCCAAATTAGGCCTTCCAAGTCCAAGTCCTGGCTTTACCACCATGCCTCATGCCACCTATAATGAAAAGATTGATACTCTGGTTTTTGAGATTGAGACTATAGTACTTTTTAAAAGACAAACAAACAAACAAAAACAACAAACAGCTGTGTAGCCCTGGATGACTTGGAACTCTTAAATCAGGCTCTTCTCAAGCTCATGGAGATATGGCTGCCTCTGCTGCCTCTGTTTCTGTCACTTCTGCTTCTGCTTCTCAAGTGTTGGGATTAAAATTTTGAACCACTATGCCTGGCCCTATTTAGAAATTTCTCACTATACCCCCAAATCCATGCCCACACAAGTCATAATTTAGAAACTCCTCCCTTAGTTTTATTGTGGTACTGGTGACTGAACCCAGGATCTTGTGCATGCTAGACAGGCACTCTACCACAAAGTTATAGTCTCAGGCCAACACACCTACTATTTTAAAAGACAAGATGATAACAAGCTGATAATTTGCTGAAGAGCTTAATATCTTAAGATATATGTACTTTCTGAACCTCAATGTTTTAATTTATAAAATATGATTAATATATTTAGCATGAAGGATGTCTATGAGAATTAAATTTTGTGTGGTATGTATATATTTACATTGTGAGCTGCATTTAGGTTTGGCTCAATAATTCAGTAACTCTAGGAATTGAATCTGATTTGTTTGTTTTGGTTTCATTTTAAAGTGAGAAATAGAATTAGTATCTCACAAAGGAGAAGGATTAAGTCAGCAGGCTTGGATATGAGTAAAAAATGGAGTCATTTGTTAGTAAGTTATAGGAGAAATTCATTATAAAAGAAAAAACTGTTTTTTTCTATTGTCATAAACTCAATTATAGCATTGAAAACTAACATTCTATATTTTAGGAAAAGAATATCTAAAAATAATTGAATGTATGCTAAACAATTATCTGTGCCCTTCACAATTGAACCTCATATCAAGCATATGAAGTAGACACTAGCATTGCCATTCTTATTGCATTACAGCTTTGAACATTTGCCTAAGTAGTAGCTAGTAAGACAGAGAGTAGTTTCTAAAATACCTGCTTTCTAGAACTAGAGTACATACTCCTGTCTACTATCATGATACATCCTTTCTCAGAACCAAGAGAGTAAGCATTGTTGTTTTTAGCTCTGGTTCTTGACTACTAATGTTCAGAGTACTTGAATTGTTAAGGAATTTCCTCCAGTGGTCTTCTGGTAATCAGATCCTGACTCTGGTAAGGTAATTCATGCTAAATCATAACTAATCCCAGTGTAGATTTAGAAGATAAAGATCAATCCTGTAAATAAGTAACTTCTGTGAAGCTTATGTTGCTTTCTCATTACACTAGCACTTTGGAGTGAAAATATACATTTGTTCTTGTCAGGAAACATATACTCTCTAAAGACTAAGGACATAGACTACTAACTAGAAAGTAACACAAAAGAGTGTCTGTTATCTGCTGGCCTAGTCTGTCACCTGGGTACCCTGTCCCTTTAAGAGACAAATCCCGCCCACTCCCAAATCGCCCTTCAACTGAGGCAAAAGGACTCTTCCTCTCTCTGCCCTCTCCCTTCCCCACCTTTCCTTTCCCCACTTCCCCCTCCATAATCCACTAGATAAACTCTCTGCATGATGTATCTGTCTGTCTCTCACCCACCCTGCCGTGATCACCCACTTGACATCAAGGCCTCAGGTGACCTGCTGCTGCCCCTCGTGGGACCATCCTCCCCCACCATATGTTTATAAACGATAACAGTGTCTGAATGCAAGCCTTTTAGCTACCAAAGGAATTGAAATGCACCTTTTTGGGTTCTGATTTAAGGAAGTAGAGTGATAAGACCTTATTGTGGGGAGATGACACAGAATTCTAGAGAATTTCCTAAAATAATACAAGGAGATAAGAAATTGCATCCTTTAATGCCTGCCTAAAATCTTCTTTTGTCTTGGTATCTCTGTTCTCATTAATAATGAATAGAAGTTCTGACCTGACTCTTTCACACATTGAAGGTCTATGGAATAAACAACTGACTTTTTAAAAATTCATTTTGCCACTCTTTCTGCCCATATGTTCAATGGGAGTTGCTTCAGTGAGGGTAGATTTTGGTTGTAGGAGCCAGATATGGGTTGAGCAGTGTCTTTGTGTGCAAACACAAAGTCCTCTATGTACTGACAGAAGGTCACCCCCTCATGTCAGTATTGGTGTTCCAGTCTGTTTAATTGGAAAAAGTTGGCCTGTAGCATCTGAAGTTTTTATTTTTGATTTGGATCACATTCCTGGTCTTTTCCTGATAACATTTTGATCTTTAATAAATAAAGAAAGATATAATAATTTTTTAATTTTGTTATTCATTTTACATAACAACCACAGTTCCCCCTCCCTCCCCACCTCCAGCTCACCCCACTTTACCACACCCTAACCCCATCCACTCCCCAGAAAGGGTAAGACCTCTCATTGGGGAGTCATTGAAGCCTGGCACATTAAGTTTAAGCAGAGTCAAGCCCCTCCCACCTATATCAAGGCTGAGCAAGGCATTCCAACATAGGGAATGGGCCTCAAAAAACCAACTCATGCACCAGGGATAGATCCTGGTCCCACTGCTAGGGGCCCCACAAACAGACCAAGCCACGTAACTGTCATCCACATGCAGAGGGCCTAATTCAGTCCCATGCAGACTCCCCAGCTGTCGGTCCAGAGTCCATTAGGGTCCTAGAAGCTCAGGTCAGCTGGCTCTGTGGGTTTCCCCAAAGTGATAATATTTGATAAAAAAAAAGCATTCTGCTAGTAATGTCCTAAATTTTTCATATATAGCTCTTAAGATATTTTCAGATCTGACTTTATATGTAAGTAATTAAATGTATCTGCAATTTTTAAATATTCATAATATTAGGATACATGATTTGGTATTTTAGGTGACCTTAACATGGTATGTTCTATGATGATCTAATATTCTTTCCCTTAAAATCTTTGTTTGCTGCTATATAGTATATCTTGAAATACTTATTACTTTGCTTTTTCAGTTATTGGAAGATGCTGCAGGTGAGAAGGCAAATGTTAATTATGTCATAAACAAACACCAAAATTAATTTTAAATAGAAAAATTCCGGAACTCCTCCAAGGCTTATGTCCATAGAGGGCACAGAAAATAATTAATTTTTTGTGTGTAGTATTTGGGGGAAACAGCTGGTACAAAATCACTGCTTTATTGTGAAGTTCTAGAAATTTTGAAAAGAAAACTTTTGATCACTGAAAGCAACAATATGGAAAGCTCTGTCATTTCATCCACCCATTGTTTCATGTAATACAGACAATTGCATTTGCCAGCCATGGCAAAAGATATTATCCCTATTCTCAAAAAATTCACACGTTAGTAGAAGGGTAGCTGTGAAAATCAAATGTTAGAACTTGCAGAG
Organism: Bramus lutescens; assembly: GCA_001685075.1. Lineage (NCBI taxonomy): Eukaryota > Metazoa > Chordata > Mammalia > Rodentia > Cricetidae > Bramus > Bramus lutescens. Next base: position 37,453 of record LOEQ01004647.1, on the reverse strand, counting down.
TATGCAAGTTAATTCAGGAAGTTCTTAGGAGAAAATTCATATTTAAACTGAAATTTGATAAGTAATTAGAAATTTATATGAAAAGAAAGGGTCACTATTTCTTGAAGGCAAAGATTGATAGTGGTAGAGAGGAAGGTTTGAAAGAATAGGAAGTAGGACTCTTGTCTGTTTATTTTCTGTTGTATCTCTAAAGTTTGACTGTACTAGATACCCAGTAAGCATTTGGTGAGTGAAAAGAATAGATGAATGAAGAGTTATTAGAGCAAGACCATGAAGGAACTAGTATGCCCTCACATTCACTAAATATGGTTGAATAGGAGATGATAAGAGATTCGTCTTTTGGAAAAATCATCTGCCATCCATGTTGTGAATAAAAAGAGTAAAGGAAACCCATAAGAAAGTCTTCTCTGGAAGAACAGTACATGCTCTTTCTGTTAAACAATCTAAGCAAGAGAAGAGAAGCCCATATCTAAAGCACAGAAAAGGGAACTAATTTTAGGGTTAAATGATTACTTTAAATGTATGAAGTTAATGGGAAATGACCTACATGTGTCTTTCTCACTTGGACATAGTAGTGAAAGTATCTGCCTTGCCAGACCCAAAAAAAAAAAAAGAAAAAAATCACAAACTTATGGCAAGTTGAAAGAAGATAGTGATGCTGTTTTGTTTTAATCATGTAGATATTGAAATTACTGGAAATTCAGTTAGACATGTCTGGTTGACATTTTCTTATATGTTTTCTGACAAACTAAAGAAATATTCTAAGTTATTATTTTTAAAGGTTTATTTTAAAGTATATGTTTTTGCATATGTGTGTTCATGTGAGTACAAGTGCCTGTGGAATTCAGAAAAGGGTATTGGTACCTCTAGAGCTGAACTAACAAGTGGCTGTGAGCCAAGTAATATGGGTGCTGAGAACTGAATCCAGGTTTGTAAATGCAGTATACACATAAGATACTATACTTTATGCTGTTTTGTAGAAAAAAATAAAACAGCACTTCATAACTTTATTCTGTATACCAATTATTATTCCTACAAGTCACAAACCTCAAGTTTAAAGTATTTTTTAATCCTTCAATATACTTTTTCTTAAAAGATAATCATAGTAGTAAAAAGAAGTATATAACTCAGTCTGTATCTTTGATCTTGGCTTATTTGTTTAAATAAGCATTTATACATTGTCAGTTTATATTTTAGGAGACGTGGCACATAGGTTTGTGGGAAAACAAGTTAGGCTAAAGTGTGTCTTCAGTGGTCAGAAAGGGTCTTGTTCAGAAACGGGCACTGAGACTGAGGTGTTTATGGAAACAATGCATATCTAATGTGGTCTGGAAAGAGTGGTCTGTCTTATATCTAAAGACTCCATTTCATGGCAGGCACAATTTGCCCTTCTAGTCATCTAATTATTAACTAGATAGCAGCTGTAGGCAAATGAATGGAAGAAAGAAAAAAATCATTCCAGCCACTAGTGACCTTTGGGACAAGGTGTCACAGTGAACTGATACTGTCGTTGAACAAACATGTTACTGTTGCTAAATCTTATCATAGACTCCTCTTGTTTAAGTCAGTTTCTGAAAAGTTTGGAATTTTGAAAGTAGTATTTTGATGCTTTATTATTGGTAACTTTAAACAGTCATTTATTTTGCTTCTAATAGTCTAGTCTACTTCATCTACATGCTAATGGTAAAATCAAGTTCATATAAATGTTGTAGTTAGTATCAAGGTATTATTTGCTTAAGGTAAAAACTGACTCATACCACAAAATATGAAGATGAACTATTTAAAGTGATCAAGAAGCTGAGAGACATCAGTTATACGTGAAAACCAGAGTTGATTCATTGACGCAGTAGCATTTAACCTGTTTATGAAGAAAGGAAACAATTTAGACATAGAGTAAAAAAAAAAGGACTTTTTAGAATAGAAAATGAGAGTTAATGACTCAGTGATACACTCAACATAAATGTCAAATATAAAAAACAGCAGGGATAAGAGATGAATCTTATAAGTTCTTCTGGGGTCAGGTCACAAAAGGCCATATAAATTGAAATTTACTCACTAAATATTTTTTAAAGATTTATTATTATTTTTAATTATATGTGTGTATCTGTATGGGGTTTGGGCAGATGAGTGCAATTCCATAGAGGCCAGAAGTGGGAATTAGATTCTCTGGAGTTGAAGTTATAGGTGTTTGTGAGTTGGCTAACATGGATACTGGGAACTGAAAATGAATCCTCTGGAAGAACAGTACATGCTCTTAACTCTGGGCCTTATCAACAACTCCCTAGCAAGCTGTCCTCAACAGCAGGAGTAAGATCAGCACTGTATTGTAGTAATATCCAATGTGGTTATGTGTAATGGTGAGTACTTAAATGCAGAGTGAAAATTAACAAGGATCAAAATAAGTGTTACACAACAAGAATAAGAATAGTAAGAAAATTAAGAGAAGTGTTGTAATAGCCATGTTCCTGTGCATAATCTCTAGGAATTAATGCTTGGATTAATGCAAACAAATGTAAGGGTAGTTTGTGTTCATAAACTGAATTAGTAGAAGTGTGCAGCAGTGCCAGCTTCATCCTCAGGTCTATACCCTCTCTATGTGCTTTCTATTCTATTGTTGCAGGCTGCAGGGGTTGAATTGCTATACTCACTATACCTCAGGAAATTTTAATCTCCCCAAGTCTTGCTGTTGAGTATAAAACAGTGCCTCTATTCCCATGTTCTTTATGTGCTGCTAAATATAAATCCAAGGATCTTTAAAGAGTTTTAAGAGCTGTTATTTCTTGTAGGGAGGCCTTTGGTGTACAAACGTAAGTCAACAACTTATACGGTTGACAGTTTTTCACAAAGTTTGAATGAAATTATTCTTGTAATTACTTAATTTCTACTTAATTGCTTTGACCCTCATATGCAGTAGCAAAAAGTGCAGTGCTTTCCTTTTAAGGTCACCCATTCTCCAACAGTTAATTACTCATTGTTCATCAACTCAGGGGGCAGACCTCCTATGACACTAAGTATAAAGGGAATGATTCTGATCAGTACACTGATGTTTTTTGCTGATATATGGAATTACTGATGACAGCTTGGTCCCTGAAAAACTGAATGCCTGATGTATGCTCACTATTTTGATGGTACTTTACCAGTCTGGATCCTTACAGGTAGCAGTGATCTTTAATCCTTCAATGCCAAGTTCATGCAAGTATGCTCTAAACTGGGATTCCTAAGTTACAGATCTTAACAATTAGTGTACACAGACTGCCATATCCTCTTGTGTTCTTGCCAGGGCCAAGAATATTTCTTAGAATTTCTACTAATAAATCTGAAATTCTCTCCCTTCCTTTCATAGACATTCAAAATGAAAAGGGCTTTGTTAAATCCTTCTCTCCAGATAATGGGACTTGTTCAACCCACATTTGCATAACTGAGGGAAACCCAAGTAAGTTAAAGGATTCAGTTTAGGAGGATCAGCCTCAATGTTATTTTCAACCTCTGTTCAAATGACAAAGCAACCATAAGTTTCTCCTGCTTAAGAAGAAAGAAATCACAGAAGTAATCTCTAGGTAAATACCTTCCTCATAGGTAATTTCATTACACTTTGAAAGTTTTAAAGCCTTACTTCCCTGCTCCGTCCCTCCCCCAACCTGATCCCTCATGTTCCCATTCACTCCCCTCCCAGTTTACATAGGAGATCTTGTCTATTTCATCCTTTCCAGGAAAATCTCTATGTTCCACTTAGGGTCTTCCTTGTTACCTAGCCTCTCTGGAGATGTGGCTTGTAGCCTAGTTATCCTTTACTTTACAAATAATATCTACTTATGAGTGAGTACATGCCATGTTTGTCTTTCTCAGTCTGGTTACCCAACTCAGGATGATTTTTTTTCTAGTTCTTTCTAGTTGCATGCAAATTTCATGACGTCGTTGTTTTTTTGTTTTTTGTTGTTTTTTTTTTTATAGCTGAGTACCATTGTGTAAATGCACCACATATTCTTCATCCATTTTTTTGTTTGAGGGGCTTCTAGTTTGTTTCTGAGTAACAGGAAGGGGAACATTTGGGGGGTTAGGGAGAAACCTGGTGCCAGGGAGACTCCAAGGAATCCACAAGGATAACCCCAGCTAAGACTCTTAGAAATAGTAGAGAGGGTGCCTGAATTGACCTTCTCTTGTAATCAGATTGGTGACTACCCTAATTGTCATCAGATAACCTTCATCCAGTAACTGATAGAAACAAATGCAAAGATCCACAAGTCAAGCACTGGGCCAAGCTCTGGGAATCCTGGTGAAGAGAGGGAGGAAGGATTGTACAAGCCAGATAAGTCAATTTCATCACAAGGAAACCCAAAGAAACAACTAACCTGGGCTTGTATGAGCTTACAGATTCTGGACCGACAGCTAAGGAGCCTGCATAAGATGAACCTAGGCCATGCATGAGGTGAACATATGTGTGACAGTTGTGTAGAGGGATCTATTTGTGGGACTCCTAAGCAGTGGAAACATGGCCTGTTCCTAAGGCTTCAGCTAACTTTTGGGAACCTATTCCCTTACTAGGTTGCCTCACCCAGCCTTAATACAAAAGAAAGAGCTTAATCCTATGTCAACTTGATAGGCCTTGCTTTGTTGACACCCAAGGGAGGAGGCCTGTCTCTTTCTGACTAGAAGCAGAGGAGAAGTGGATGGCAAGAGGGGGAAGAAGTGGGGAGGGAGCTGGAGGAGAGGAGGCAGGAGAAACTTCAGTCAGAATGTAAAATATATGAAATTTTTAACTAATAAAAAGAGAAAAAAGTTTTAAAGCCTTGTAAGTATATCATGAGCTTTGCTCTATAGTCTGACTTCCTTCTAAGATGAAAATACCATATAAGTAGAAAACGCTACTGACATGTTACTACATGCTAGATAACCTTTCTCTAAAATGCTTCGAACCAGAAGTGTTCTACATTTTGGATATTTTTATTAACTTTACTGTTTAAGCAACCATAATCCAGAAATCAAAAGTCTGGTGCAGAATTTCCAACCAAAGCTATTTCAAAGTTTCAAGATCATAATTGACAAGGAAGGACATTGAAGTTACAAAATTGTAGAGACTCCTTTGAGATGTGACTAGTAAATGATAAGTGATAGCCTGAGAACCTGCAACAGAAAGACATAATTAGAAAGTTTATGAAAATCCCAGTAAAGTCTATAGTTATCAGCAGTCATATTAGGATTCTCTAGCAAAACAGAACTCATAGAATATATATTATTAGATATTATATATAGAGAGATAGCATAGATATAAATAATATTCTATAAGACAGGATATATAGATATATATATGGGTATTCTATATATAATACAGGGTATTATATCTATATGTTTAGAATATAGATTATATATGTATATATATATATATTTAAAGGGATTTATTAGAATGGCTTACAGACTATGGTCCAGCTAGTCCAACAATGACTGTATACTTAGGGAGGGTCCAAGAATCCAGTAGTTTTTCAGTCCACTAGGCTGAATGTTTCAGCTGGTCTTCAGTGTATATCAGAATCCTGAAGGAGTAGTGTGCTGGCTAGTATTATGTCAACTTGACAGAAGCCAGAGTCATTGGAGAAGAGGGAACCTCAACTGAGAAAATGCCTCCTTAAGATCAGGTTATAAGTAAACCTGTAGGCCATTTTTTAATTAGTGATTGATGTAGGAAGGCCCTTGTGAGTTGGGGCCACTCCTGGGCAGGTAGTCTTGGGTTCTATAAGAAAGCAACCTCAGCAGGCCAGGTGGAGCAAGCCATAGACTCTGTATCAGCTCCTGCCTCCAGGGTCCTGCCTATTTGAGTCCCTGTCCTGACTTTCTTCAACAATGAACAGTGATATGGAAGTGTAATCAAATTAAACCCTTTTATCCTTAAGTTGCTTTGGTCATGGTGTATTTTTCAAAGCAGTAATAACATTAACTAAGAGAAAACTAGGCTCCAATGGCAGTGAGAGAATGGATTTGCTAATGAGAGTGAGGGCAAGTAGGCAAAGAGAGTGTTTCCTTTTATGTCCTTTATATAGGCTGCCAGCAGAAGGTGTAGCCCAGATTAAAGATAGATCTTCCCATCTCAAAAGATCCAAATTAAAAGTGCGTTTTTCTACTTCAAATGATGTAATTAAAAAAAACCCTCATAGGTGTACCTAGCTGCTTGGATTTTAGTTAATTCAGTATGTGTTCAAGTTGATAACCATCACGTCAGTGTATGTTAACTTCTCAGTCTATAAATGTTCAGTGGTTATATATAATATTTAACTAAACATTAGGGGAAGTTGGGTGTCTTAGTTAGGTTTCTGTTGCTATGAAGAGACACCATGACCATGACAACTCTTATAAAGGAATACTTTTAATAGGGTAGCTTACAATTTCAGAAGTTTAGTCTATTATCATCATGTTGGGACATGATTGTATGCAGGCAGACATGGTGCTGGAGAAGGAGCTGAGAGTTCCACATCTTGATACACAGGAAATAGGAAGTAAACAGAGAAACTGGACATAGTTTGACCATAGGAGACCTCAAAGCCCACCCCCACAGTGACAGACTCTCTCAAAGAGACCATATGTACTTTTTAAAAAAGCCACATCTTCTAATAGTGACACTCCCTGTGAACTTACGTAGGCCAGTTGCATTCAAACTGCCACATTGGGAAAAAGCCATGTGTTGCTGGGTCCTAACATCTCTCTCAGGGGAGAGGGTGAGAAGGCACAGAGTCAACAGCAAAGATTCAGAGAGTCAGGCAAGTGCCAAAGCAGGCTCATTTATTCAGCAATGGGGAAAGCCTTATTTTTTTTAGAGTCTAATAAAACAATTTAATAAAACAAGGCATAATGTTTAAGGCAAAATTCATGAAGAAGGCATATAAAGTTAATATAAGATCATATTTTTTCATAACCTTTGTGGGAGGAGGCACAAGAATTTAAATAAACATTCTTTTTAGAATATTAGCCATTATAAGGTAACATAAATTTAATACAACAGTACTATATCTTTTCCAGAAGACAAACTCCATTATTAGTTCACATTTCTAAGTTACATTTTAATTATGTATATACTTATATAGCTATTTCTAATATATAAGACTTTAGGTACTAAAAATTAAAGATGTTAGAGCATATATAATAATTTGACCATAGTAAAAAGTAACACCTTTTCAGCATCTTGTTGGCATTTAAAGCCCCGAACTTTACAGAAAGCTAAGGCTGATTATGCAGACAGTCTTTCCCATTGTATTCTGTTCTAACAAACACCAAGTGGACTCAGAATGCAACAAACCTCAACGCAAGTCTACACAGGGCTGTTAGAAAGTGACCACTGGAGTCAACACTGTTTCTCAGGAACACCAGTACTTACCATGTGAACTGCGAGAACAGGGATTCTCAACTGTCCCTATACACAAAACCAACGAACTTATTTATAATTCCAGTAACAGCAGTACCAACCTCATCCTAGTTTCTTCTTCCAGCTGGAGTTTTGAATAATATACAATTTTACTCAATTTGGTCATGGAAAAAGGATAAAGTATGTTCTAGTAAATGCAGACAGTTCTCTGCATGTAAATAACCTTCACTAAACTACTAGATTTAATATACACATGAGACTGAATATTCTATCAATTATTGAGGCTGACTAATGCTAAGAGAAAATCTAGCAGGACCCATCAAGACCACCTCCTACGTGTTCAGCTATGAGCTAGTGTAATGATTAATTTAATCCTTAGTAAATAGAGATCAAGAAAATGTAAAAGAACAGTGGCACTTATACATATTAAACTGCCCTCTTTCAACCTATAGAAAAACTAGTGATATAACATGCTAATCCTCAGTGACAATATTTTCCTAAGATGCTATAAATTTGACAGCAGAGGAACTTCTGTTGTGCTTTGTGGTAGTATATACTTTTAAATAAAATACTATATAAAAGATACACTTCTCTTCTGAGGACATAGTGGTGGTAGTGGTGCTTGATCCTTGCTTCCAGTGGGCTCTGATCTCCTGGCACAATATGATTTAAGATTCCCTCTCCAGAATTCATACACACACACCAACAGTGGGCCCTGTTGTAGCAATGGAAATCTCTCAGGATCAGTGTTTCTCCAAGTCAGTGCAGAAGACCACAAGACCATCACTTATATACCCTCCTCCCAGCACCCAGGCTGTGTTCAGATCCATTGACATTGCACAGTCGCATGATCAGGATTCTGGCAGAGCCTGTTGCTAGACCCTCAAGCCTACTCCAGGTTGGCTCAACTCTAGGCTTTACCTTCCTTCAGCATGTGAGAACTCTGTATACTTTAAAGACTCTTCCTTAATCTCATATTTTATTATTAAAAGTCAATAGAATCATTATTGGAAGCAGTCAAGAAAGGTAATGTGGATAGCATTGTTGTCTTGACATGAGAGGAGAGTTGGCCCTAGTGATACTTCTTCTTAGAATAGATATTATTATATTATTATTCTTAGATACTTCTTAGAATAAATATACTTCGTTGTATATGCACATTTAGATATATAACATCATTGTAAGAATATACAGTTAAACTCAAGGCTAATTTAATTACCTTTCTTAAGATTTTAGAAGAAGACATTCTAGAACTATGCTAGTAGACTTAGTTTGAAATAGAAGGAATTCTGTTCCTAGAGAGAAGACATTATCTTCCCCCGTGTCTTAAATCAACAATGACTTTTTCCATTTTCCATCTCTGATTTTTTGCCATCATCCCACTCGCCCCCCCAAAAAGAAAGTGTCATAGTAGGCAAAGCTACTGGGATGTAGAGCCTTTTTTTTCTACCAGAATGTAATTTCTACTCAAAATGCCTAAATTTTTTAACCCAGGAAAAGGATTTGGTTATGACATTTCTCCAGATTTCCTAAAAGAAAGGCTTACGTCCATCAGCAGTATTATTGTGGCCTTCAAAATGTAAGGTTGGTTTAAAAAAAAAACTGTTAGTCATTAGTTCTCTGATATGATACAATGCACTTTGACAATTATTTACTGAATTACATTTTTACTCATATATAAAAACAAAAGTTATAAAGTACATGTATGCATTGTTCTATTTGCATTGAAAATATATCTATCTCTTCAAACATATATCCTTTCTTTATGGTAAAAAAAATTTAAGTCATTCCCTCCATTTGTGACAGTGAAAAAAATAAAGTTTTTCTTATGTCCTTTTGAAATGCACAGCACATACTTGACATCAGTAGTCACCTTGAAGTGCAGAGGCACACTAGAACTCTTAGTCTCCTTCCCCTCACTAATACATCTTTCTTTCTCATTTCCTAGTTCTACTCTTCCAGGGAGGGCTCTGGTAACTACCATTCTATTTTCAACTTCAGTGAGATCAACTTTCTATGTTACATATGAATGAGGTCATGTAGTATTGTCTTTCTGTGCTTGCTTTATTTCATTTAACATAATGATCTATATTACCACAAATGTCAGAGTTTCATTATTTTCTATATCTAAATAGTGTTCTGTTGTGCATACTTCTTTATCCATTCTAGTGATGGACAGTAGGGTTGTTTGTATTTCTAGATTCTTGTGAATAGTGCTCCAATAAACATGAGAGTAAAGATTCCTCTTTAGCATGATGATTAAATTTCCCTTGGTTATATAACCAGTAGTGGGATTGCTGGATCATATATTTGCTCTTTTTTAATTGTTTTAAGGAATGTCTGTTCTCTTTTTTTCATCATAGCTAGCTGTAGTAGGATACATTGCCACAAATGATGCAGTGCTTCCTTTTTTTTCCACTGAATTTGTCAAACTTCTACTTGTATTGGTAAATTCAGTATTTTGTGAGAATGTTTATTTGATAATATTTATGAAGCAATTTGCAATTCATAGTATTCTTCTAATTTGATTCAATAGCAACTTTGAGAATTAGATAAGTGTGATTATCCAGAAAATGGCAGATAAAAAATAATAATCAAAAGGTTATATAAGCCCAAGTTTGGTACCTATTACTACCAGACTGAGAGGAGTCAATTTGATGACTTCTAACACTGCATTTTCTTTCACTACTTTAAACTCCCATGAACTGTAGTGTCATAAAGGAGGCAGTACAGAAAGAGATCACAAGTTCTACGGTAGCCTACGCTAAATAGCCAGCCCCAGTCTCAAGGAAGAACAACAAAGAAATAACAAGAACAAACCCTAAAGACTTCTATGGCATTCAGTGCTGTGTTAGTTTGAGGCTCTGTGCTCTAGCTCAAGAGTTCTCAACTAAGAGGGAGACACAAAAAATATTTGAAAAAGTACATTTTTCAGTAGATCGTTCCATAATATTGGATAGGTTCTCAAAGATATCCCAAGGGGTTACATTTTATTATAATTACTACACTGGAAAGGCATAACCACAATTTCCATGTTGCCAAAAAAAACTATAATGAAAAGACAGCTTCTGGTGTCAATGACAAACCTCTTTCTCTTTTGTGTCTAATTTTCAGCACATACCATGACAATATCATTTATTTTACCTTTTAAGCTTGTAATAATCCTTTAAAGAGTTTAGAAAATGAATAGGGTGTACAATACAACAAATGCTATAGCTATTTTAGGGAAATATTTACAAGGAAATGTATTACTTTTCTAGACTGGCCTATTTGTTCAAAGAAGCAGCATAGTCCAGGAAAAAGGTATCAGGGGAAATAAGGAGATTCATGCTAATGAATGTGGTTAAACCTCTGTGTTTGATGCTTTACATGTACACACTCTCCAACTCCTGACAACTCAGTCCTCATTCTCTCAGAAGGTAAGTTACTTAGCAACATGTAATAATTATTAAATAGCACAGTTCCTGTTTGAACTGATGGAAAATAAACCCAAGGACTTGCACATGTTTGACAACTGCTTTTGAACTTTATAAATGGAATCTTAGAGTTAAAAAAAAATAGTTGAACTCAGATCTGTTTAGCCCAAAGACACTTCCCACTGTGCACTGAAATAGAACATGGCAAGATTATAAATGGCAATGTAGGTATCTCATGGAAGTGCTGGTTGGTGTGTGTGAGAGCATGATTCATTGCTGTAGGGGTTGTTCATTGAAGAGATAAATTTAGAAATCGCATTGGTCCACAATGACAATAAGTATTTTATAGAAGGAAACATAAAGTAGTGAGAGTACATACTGAGAATCATTTGAAAGGAAAAGAAAAGAAGTAGGACATAACAAACTGATTTGAAGAGTCAGAATATGTCTTGGGATTTTAATTACAGGTATTTTACTTTTGGAGATCTAAATACAAGTGTCATGGATTTACTCACTGGAGTGGGAATAAGGCAGAGAGGCCAACCAGGACTAATAGCCAAACACTGCAAAGCTAGAGACAGTAATCATAATTCCATTATTGAGAAGATTAGAGAGAGTAAGGTAAAAAGGTATTGGGGCTTAATGACATACCCCTGGGGTCATTTGCATGAAGTGGGTTGGAATTCCTGTCAAGTTAATAGTATAATTCTGAGCCTAGAGATGGAAAGTTTACCAGGAATGGCTAGGACTGTAAACATTATGAAATATCTAATTTTTTTTCAAGTTAATTTAACACAGTTTCTCTAGTTATGGTCTCTGATCAGCAATATGAGCATAGTCTGGGGATTAGTTGAAAATATAAATCTAGGCTCAAGCCAGACTTGTTGATCCAAAACCTCTAATATAGGGCTCAACAATGAAGGTTACAATAAGTCCTCTGATAATTCTGGTGCATACTACAATTCCAAAAGCACTGATAATAGTGGACAATAAAAAAAATTGTTGCCAAAACCCAGTCAACATATATACATGAGCAAGAAACGCAAGTGGAAGAGGATGGTAGAGGAATCCTCTAGTCTTTGCTTATATAAGCTAATGAAAGCTGTTTGTCAAAGTCTTAAGTGATTAACCAAATTTATTAATAGAGGTTTAGCTGAGGTAGGGGTGATTCATTTGGTAAAGTGCTTGCCACACTGAGTTTGGATTTACAGTACCCATTTAAAAAGTTGGACATTGTGGCACACACTTGTAATCCAAGAGCTTGGAGGACAGATACGGGAGGGTCACTGGAGGTTCCTGACCAGCTAGTTTTGTTGCATAACTGAGCTTCAGATAAAGTAAAAAAA
>LOEQ01004647.1:2869-19833 GCA_001685075.1 Bramus lutescens | reverse complement strand
ATTTGCATGCAAAATTCAAGATGTCATTGTTTTTTACCACTGAGTAGTACATATATATTCCACACTTTCTTTATTCATTCTTCCATTGAGGGGCATCTAGGTTGTTTCCAGGTTCTGGCTATTACAAACAATGCTGCTATGAACATAGTTGAACAAATGCTTTTGTAAAGTTTCTAGAAATAAATGTGAAAAGCATTTGGGAGACCCTTTACTGAAGAGCAAACTCACATAACTTGCAGTTATGAAGAAACACCTCATCGCTTTAATAATCACAAGAATACCAAGTGTTGCTGAAACACAGAGCGCTTTGCTTCAGTTCAAAACCTGCACTGCCTGGTGAAGTCAGTTGCCTAGTAATTTATTCCTTAGGGGGAATTGTACTCAGTAGCATAAGGGATATAGAAGAGGTTTGCAGAGTGCTGATCACAACAGTTCAAAAGTTGAAAACAAACCAGGCATGGTGACACACATCTTTGATACCAGCACTTAGCAGGCAGAGGCAGGGGGATCTCTGTGAATTCAGGGCCAGCCTGATTTGCATAGCAAGTTCAAGGTCAGCCAGGGACACAGAATGAGACCCTGTCTCAAAAAGAAAGAAAGAAATCACTATCCAAGTAATGAAGTAATAGAGTGGGCTGAGAATTCTTAGAGCTCTATTTCTTCTCTTTAAAAAAAAAAAGTGAAGGGAATGAGAAATAACTTTCCTCTCTAAGTTAAGCCAAGCTTCTGAGTTATAGCTCTGGTAATATATTTTTGCTGTTTTTTGTCTCTGTTTTGGTTCTGCATTTTCAAATAAACTTTTAAATTTGATGATGGTAAAATTAGTTATCAGAAAATGTTTGTACTTAGGCAATATATTTTAATTAATAGGAATTTCTGTCTGAAATTGACTTTCCTCTAATATTGTGTGCTATTTGTTCTTACAAAATACAAGGAATGTTTGGCATAATAGCCCAGTGTTTTCAACAATAAAGCTACACTTTTTCCTCCAGAAAAGAAGCTTTGCTCATTGTATAATGATCTTTTCCATGACTAGAAAGATAGGGAACAGACAATCTTCAGCCAAAATGTCAAATTGTTGAGTGTTTCTGCTAATAAGACAGGAAGCTATTTTTTCAACCTCTTTACAAAACTATGACTCAAAAATAAAATGAAGAATTGTTAGTAACTTTTATTTTCCTATATGAAACCTTCTTTACTGGCTAAATTTTCTTACTGCCGCTTAAGCCTTACTTTAATAGTTTGAGAGAATAATAGTTTGAGAGAAATTATAATCAACAGAGTTGGGGGGGTTATTGGTTTGTTTGTTTGGTTGGTTTTGGTTTTTCATTATGGCTTTAGAACCTGTCCAAGAACTAGCTCTTGTGTCCCAGGCTGGCCTCAAACTCACGGACATCCTCCTACATCTGCCTCCTGAGTGCTGCAATTAAAGGCATGTCCCACCACTGCCCTGCTTCAACAAAGTTTTTTTAATATTCTATTTTAATTACCCATCTCAATTTCTTGCCAAACTAAATCATTCCTCCTTCTTAAAACAAAAAGAAAAATGAAAATTGATAGACATAGTTGACAAAATTTTTGTTTCTTATTCTCTCTGTCAGAGTGTCAACATGTAAACTGTCTGAGAAAGAAAGAGTAAGGATTTTCAGGGACATGTATATATATACATATATTCTGTGTGTGTGTGTGTGTGTATGTGTGTGTGTGTATGTGTGTATGTATGTATAAGAGTGCCCACGAGGGCCAGAACATTGCATTGAATCCTCTTCAGCTGGAGTTATAGGCAGTTATAAACTTCAGGGTATAGGTACTAGAAACCAAACTCTGTTCCCCTATAAGAACATCAAGTGCTTTTAATCACTGAACCATCCCTCCAATCCTAGTGACCATTAATACATCCTTTTATATATTTTAATTAAAGTTAATGATGTTATATTTAAATGTATACATAAACATGTAGTTTATATCCTGCAAATCTTAAGAATCATATAGATAGATGTTTTAATAAAAAAAATTCCAAGATATTTGATATTTAAAAAATAAATGAAATCATTCGCTGATGGATACAAATGGTCCACCTGGCTTTGATTCTATATAAGGTAGGACTCTCCAGAGTTTTCTCTTGACGATTGTACATTTTCTTTCCAGAAACTATTTGTAACCTTGTATCATAATATATGTCTTTTGCTAGCTACCTGTTACCCCAAACTAATGAAAAAATTAAGTATTTACCATTAATTTAGTACCACTTTTTACAGGTTTTATAAATTGAATCAAAAAAGTAAATAACTCGGAGTCTTTTCTTTATTTAGATACTGTGAATTCCACCTATTCTAATGTCTTGAGGGAAAAACATGATCTAAGGCTATTGTTACCATCTTCACAGTTGCTTTCATGTTTGAGTTGAAGTCTGTACTAACATTGTATTATAGGGCTTTTATCTTCATTTTACAGAGGAGAATAAGAAGGCTAGGGGAGAGTATGTGCTTTGTGCAAGCTACTCACCAGGCCAGCTGGATGAGAACCAAGCTCTATTTCCTCGGCTGCTTTCCATAAGCTCTGATACCTTCTTTCCTATCTTCCACCCCCTCACGTAGTCAATATAATTATAAAATAATGGAAATTCTGAATAATCTATGTCCACACGTCTTAAGCAAAACATAACCTTTTAAAAATTAGTGAGTACTTTTTTACATGGAAATGTGTCATATCTTGAGATGCCAGACTTTTGAATTTCATTTTGAAAAATGAGTAACTATTCATGTTAGAAGACAACCAATTTGTTTAAATACATTTAAGAAATGCACTTATTGGGGTAAAGATTAAACCCAAAGCCTTATGCATGTTTGTGTGCTCTGCAAATTGAGCTATGCTGCCAGGTATAAGAAATAACTTTCTAAAACTTTTACTGAGTTTTTTGACAAAACATTCATATATAATATTCATTCTGATTATTGAACTTTCCTGAAGAAATAACTTTTTAAGGATTAAACCCTTACAATATTTATTGATACCAATGATTGTGCAAATTCTGTAACTAAGCATTGGTACCACAAGAAAATGCAAAACCATATTTGGATAGTTTAAGATATGTGGGGTATATGCACAATTTTCTTAAATAGAGTAAACTTATTCTCAGTACAATGTTCACAGTTTGCTAGAAATTCAAATCCCTAGGAAACGACAGCAGAGGAACAACTTCTACCTTAAATGTCAGCATATCTTACAGATTTTTGATTTCTATTCAAGAACAAACCCTCTTTTTACAGCCACTCCCCCACATTTATATCATTGACCTTTGTTTCTGAATGCATTCAGCAGTCTGTAACAGGGAACCCATGAAAGGGTGCTGTATGGCTTTGCTCCGTAAAAGAAGTTATACAGGCAAAGCTTTATGTTTGCCGAGTAATTAAATTCTTTTATGAAATTGATGGTGAGTCATGAATAACCTGATGGAGAGGGACTTTTAGTACACATCCCATGAGCAAACTTCCCACTCTATTCGATCGATTTTTTTAAGTGAAAAGAAAGCACCTTCTTGCCTGTTATTTAAAAAAAAAAGAAAGAAAGAAAAAAGAAAAGTGAAGTGTGATATCTAGATTCAACAATTGACTTTGTCAGGATTCCTGAATTAACTCTGGTTGGTCTAAAATAAGTAACCAAGAGATAGATTCTCTAGGGAAAAACATGACATCAGTGTTTTCCAGCTGACATGGGTGTTCTGAGTGCCCAGAACAGAATTCTAAAGAGAAAACACCTTAGAGACCACTGGTTCTCAACCTTTCTAGTGCTTCAAGTCTTTAATATAATTACTNTTATTCTCAGTACAATGTTCACAGTTTGCTAGAAATTCAAATCCCTAGGAAACGACAGCAGAGGAACAACTTCTACCTTAAATGTCAGCATATCTTACAGATTTTTGATTTCTATTCAAGAACAAACCCTCTTTTTACAGCCACTCCCCCACATTTATATCATTGACCTTTGTTTCTGAATGCATTCAGCAGTCTGTAACAGGGAACCCATGAAAGGGTGCTGTATGGCTTTGCTCCGTAAAAGAAGTTATACAGGCAAAGCTTTATGTTTGCCGAGTAATTAAATTCTTTTATGAAATTGATGGTGAGTCATGAATAACCTGATGGAGAGGGACTTTTAGTACACATCCCATGAGCAAACTTCCCACTCTATTCGATCGATTTTTTTAAGTGAAAAGAAAGCACCTTCTTGCCTGTTATTTAAAAAAAAAAGAAAGAAAGAAAAAAGAAAAGTGAAGTGTGATATCTAGATTCAACAATTGACTTTGTCAGGATTCCTGAATTAACTCTGGTTGGTCTAAAATAAGTAACCAAGAGATAGATTCTCTAGGGAAAAACATGACATCAGTGTTTTCCAGCTGACATGGGTGTTCTGAGTGCCCAGAACAGAATTCTAAAGAGAAAACACCTTAGAGACCACTGGTTCTCAACCTTTCTAGTGCTTCAAGTCTTTAATATAATTACTTCTGTTGTGGTTGCCCCACACGTGAATTTTTCTTGCTACTTCATAACTATAATTTTGCAACTGTTATGAATCATGATGTACATATCTGATATTTAGGATATCTGATATGTGAACTCCAAAGAGGTCATGACCCCCAGGTTAAGAATTGATGTTATAGAGATAGCAACAACTAAGAAAATATGTCTATATTATAGCTGTGGGGTATTTGCAAATCATTGTCTCATGGTAGATCCTCAGAAGTAACTCTTGATCCACTTGTATATGAAGTCATTTCTTAGTGAAATGAAAAGCAAGCATGTTTCCATAGATGCCTCAGAATTCTTAAAACTTGGCTAATAAAATGCAGTTAGCCATGTGATTTTCTCACATGTAGAAGGACTNAGCAACAACTAAGAAAATATGTCTATATTATAGCTGTGGGGTATTTGCAAATCATTGTCTCATGGTAGATCCTCAGAAGTAACTCTTGATCCACTTGTATATGAAGTCATTTCTTAGTGAAATGAAAAGCAAGCATGTTTCCATAGATGCCTCAGAATTCTTAAAACTTGGCTAATAAAATGCAGTTAGCCATGTGATTTTCTCACATGTAGAAGGACTTAAGTGATCCTTCTTACTGAATCGCAAAATATTCCTGTTTTTCAGACATGATGAAAGTACATTCTCTATGCCAGAAGCTTGGAGGTGTATTTGAGGAAGACCAAATATGTGTTGGGGTATCTTTTATGTTTTTCATAGTTACTTAAGAGGATTTACTTAACTAAATGTCTATTGGATTTTATGAAAGAGCAGTGCTCATTATCTGTATGGATGGTACAAAGTTTAAAACTGTCATCTAGCTTGAATATCTGAATACCTGCTATTGTATTCTCTGAGAACCTTGGGCTTTATTACCCTAGCACAGCTTTTCAAACTTCCGATTGTTCATCTTCTGTTGGGCAAAATACCACTTTTACTGGAAGTGAGAAAGAAACAAAATTTATTCTAGACAATGTATAAAAGAATTACTGCTCAGAACTGTAGGGACAGTGAGCTATGATGACTGGGATTCACAGAGTGATGGTGGCAAATAAACCCAACCCACTGACTGTAGACAATAACTCTGCCTTCTCCAATCAAATTAATGGTTATGACTTCCACCTAGAACAGTTACTTGGAGAACAAGGAGATTATTTATTAACTTAGGTCTTCCACAGAAGGGCTCATTGTTTTTATATTATTGTTGTATTGTTACTTCTTTTAGAAACGGAGGTAAAATTCAAAAAAATCTGTAGATTCACTTATTTGCCAGAAATTTACGTGGCTGAATAGACTAGGTAGCTTTGAATAGAAATGCAATTCAGTGTATTTTTTTTATTTCAGATACAATAGTTGAAAGGTGGGGTAGCACCTAAATGTTAATCCTAAATGTTCTTAATAACAAAAACCTGGAGTCCACCTTTGGGGCAAAAGCTGAAAGATAAGAGAAGTAGAAGAGCTAGGGAGTTCTTAACCTCTACCAATGCTCAGACCAAAGAAGCAATCATGTCCCTACGAATCATCAGACTGCATACTCTCTCTACAAAACCTCAGACTGCACCTGAGCTCCTGTCTCTTCCCTGCTTATTTTCCTCTTTCTGCCTAGCTATGTCCCTCCTGTCTCCACCTTCCTAGTGCTGGGATTAAAAGCATGTGATCCCAACTGCTGGATCCCCTTTGTGTGAGCTGTGTTTCTCTTTTAGGCAGATTCAATCTCATGTAGCCCAGAGTATACTTTAATTCACAGGGATCTATCTGTCTCTGTCTCCCAAGTGCTGGGATTAAGGGTGTGGCCACCCCTGCCTGACCTCTATTAATAACTTAGTGGGTTAGCTCTGCACTCTGATCTTCAGGCGAGCTTTATTTGTTAGACTACAAACAAAATATCACTACAATGTGGTAAGTTTATAATATTAACACAAGACCGGCCTTCATTCCTTCTTTCTTTCTTTTCTAGATTAGATTTATTTGAGTAAAGCTGCACTAACTTTCCATGCAAAAATGAGGGGTTTTATTTCTACTTTTCTGCTCCTTTTGACAGTTCTCCAGATAGCCATGACAAGAAGAGGAAAGCTGCCTTAGTTTACTCTTCCTGTTGTGATAAAAAATACTTGGGCAAAAGCAACTTATGGTAGAAAGGACTTATTTCAGCCCTCAGCTCCAGAATTATCTACAATCAGTAATGGTGGCAAAGTTCTGATACCAAAAGCTTGGGACTGCCGTCATAATGCATCCCCAGTCAGGAAGCAGAGAATAATGAATAATAATGAATGCTCATGCTTACCAGTCTTTCTCCTTTTTATGCATTCCAGAACCCAAGCCACTTTTAGGATGGGTCTGTCCACCTCAAATAACCTAGTCAACATAGTCCCTCATAAGTGTTCCTCAGGTCTTGCCTTCTAGATGATTCCAGATCCTATGAAGCTGGCCATCAACACTAACCATCACAGAAGCAAAGTTCAACTCTGCTTAAAATATTTTCTTAGGGGTAGAAGGTAAACTTACTGGTTGGACTAGGAGCATAGTAAACTGAGAAGCGTATCTTAGTTAAATATATAACACCTTTAGATTTGTAAACTACAATCTAGTATCATGGTTAAAATTTATATTCTGAAAAATTCAGTCCAGAGTCCCAATAATCTTTCAATTTAGAACTTCTATTTTTATTACACTAATAGAAGTAGGGAAGTGGTAGGGAATTGCATTAACTGACACGCATAAGAGCTGCCTAAGTATTAATAGTTTTAGCTTGGCCTGCTGAACTTAATAACTCCTTAGGGAATCACTATTAGAAGCTAAATCTCTAAGAAATCTATTTTTAAATGTAGCCTTCAGTTAAACTGTTTCCTATGCAATATGGCTGTTGCCAAAATCTGCTCAGACAAAGTCTAAACTTTTGAGGTCTAGATGAGCATCTAATAAAAGTCATGCACGCCTGTAGTCACAGCATTCAGCAGGCTGAAAGAGAAGGAGAAGCCCAGCTTGGACTGGATGACCCACTGAATGCCTATCTTCAAAAAAATAAAACAACCAAACAAAAACATTATCCCTAGTGAAGAAAAGAGGGACAAAGAGAGAAAACTTTGGTTCTTTTTTCCCCAAGAAATCTGGTAATTAGTGTTTTCAATCTTTTCCTCTTCCCAGTGCCTAATTCCAAATTTTTGTATTTTTGTATGTCTATTCGTTGAACATTCATCAATTATTCATTAAATATGTACAACAAACCAGGCATTTACTTTTTTGTATTTCTGAGGTTACCAGATTGCTTATATATAACTTTTGGCTTGAAATACCCATTTAACAAGGCATACTTCAAAACACTCTGTTACAAGTCCCTGTACTTTTGATAGATCCTGACAAAAGGAAACTACTTGATAAGTCTTTGTTTTAGGAATTTTATAATCTAGTGAGAAAAGAGCTTAACATGTTGAAAAAATATAGAACAGATTGTACTTTTATTAAAATGTAAATATGGGACCCACAAGATCTCTGTGGACCAGCTAGGAAAAGTTTCATTGGAAAAAGAACCTTGAAAGCAGGAAAAAATTATAAAGGTAAAAATGAAGAAAACTATTCCACAAAAGGTTACAGAAGAAATGACTGTGCCAAGAGTTATTTGAGGAGAATTTTGCAGAAATGGCTGATAAACCACAGATAAGTGAATGATTGTAAGAATGTAGAGTGCAAAGGAGTTGAAAATATCCAGAGGGATCACTGTAAGGATTAAATGCTGTCAGTTATATCTTAATCAGCCATTCTGAAATGCTATGCTCTGTGCCATGTGTTCCAGTCACTTTGATGACTTCTGTGACTATGGATAGAATATATCAGGCAGTGATTTTTTTTCCAGACATGTCTGAAATAGGTCATCAGATCCGCCTGGATATGATTTTCAGATTCGCTGGGACTGGAACTATGGATGGTTGTGAGCCACAGTGAGGGTGCTGGGAATTGAACTTGGGTCCTCTGCGAGAGCAGTAAGTGCTCTTAACCAGTGTGCAAACTCTCCAGCAAAATACTTTGTATATTTCTGCCCCTACTAGCTGTGATTTTCCTAAAATTCATGTCATTATTTCTCCAGGAACCTTTGTTCAACCCCTCTTCTTGCTTCTTGCCATTGGTGTACCACAGGCCCAACCTGGTTTCCAGCGCTTGTATTATTAGACATTAGAAGCAACCTAAAATCCATCTAGAGTGGTATGTTGCTATGAAANTGGAACTATGGATGGTTGTGAGCCACAGTGAGGGTGCTGGGAATTGAACTTGGGTCCTCTGCGAGAGCAGTAAGTGCTCTTAACCAGTGTGCAAACTCTCCAGCAAAATACTTTGTATATTTCTGCCCCTACTAGCTGTGATTTTCCTAAAATTCATGTCATTATTTCTCCAGGAACCTTTGTTCAACCCCTCTTCTTGCTTCTTGCCATTGGTGTACCACAGGCCCAACCTGGTTTCCAGCGCTTGTATTATTAGACATTAGAAGCAACCTAAAATCCATCTAGAGTGGTATGTTGCTATGAAAGAATCATTTGAGGACTGGGGTTGAGTGTTTGCCTGGCATATTATATCATGCCTTGGGTTTAAATCCTCAAAACTGAAACACAAACCTGTATACTGATATGGAACCTCTCTACTAGATGTTTATGTAGATGACAACCACGAGCACATCTTTTGTTCCTTCCATTTACTCTTGGCCCTGATCCTCCTGTGTTTGGTGGAATGCTGTCTTACATGGATCACAGCAATGGATGTCCTCCTGTGTGTAGTGGAAGGCTGTTTTGCATGGGTCACAGGAATGAATGTTCTTTCCCTTTGACTTCTGTTTTGATTCACTCAAGAGGCGTTATTAAACTGGATGTGGTGACACATGCCTTTAATCCCAGCATTTAGGAGGTAGAGGTAGGAGGATCTCTGTGTGTTTGAGGCCTGCTGGCTGGTCTACATAGTGAATTCCAGGACAGCCAGGATTTCGTAGAGAGACCCCATCTCAAAACAAAAATAAAAATAGTAGTGTTTAAAAGAAAAATGACCAAAAGTTTTATGTTTTAATGATTGGAGAGGATTATTAGTGTTATAATGGTCATCTACGAAAAGAAAATAAATAGAGAGAGAGATGAGATAGTAAATAAAAATTTTAAGTATTTTATTTTTAGTTTGAGAGGTTGATGTTCACCTAGAATTTTTATAGGATTTAGTGAAGGAGCTGGAAAAATGATTTTGTGCTTAAGAGTGCTTGCTGTTCTTACAAGGGACCTGAGTTCAGTTGCCAGTGCCTATGTCTGTCAACTCACAATTGTCTGTAACTTTAGCTCTAGGGCATCCAAGGCCGCCTTCTGGCATCTGACATATGCAGACACACAAATACATAAAGATAAAATTTTAACAATTTAGTGTAAAATGCATCAGATGTCCTCATTCTAATTGTAATAGCTTAATTGAGAACTCCATCTTACCAGAACTATGATTTCAATACATTGTACGCTCAAAATAGAGAATTATATCAAATTCCTAGTCTAGAAATGAATGTGAACTGGTTCACTTATCAAGATCTTTTTGTTCATTTGTTTGTTTGGAGTTCATTTGTTTGGGTTTTTATTGATTTTTATTGAGCTCTACATTTTTCTCTGCTCCCCTCCCTGTCCCTACGTTCCACTTCAGCCCTTTCCCAAGGTCCGCATGCTCACAATTTGCTCAAAAGATCTTGTCCCTTTCTACTTCCCATGTAGATTAGATCTATGTATGTCTCTCTTAGGGTCCTCATTGTTGTCTATGTTCTCTGGGATTGTGGTTTGTAGCATTGTTTTCTTTCCTTTATGTTTAAAAACCACTTTGAGAGATTACATGTGATAATTGTCTTTCTGGGTCTGGATTAACTCACTCAGAATGATGTTGTCTAGCTCCATCCATTCGCCTGCAAAACTCAAGCTGTTGTTATTTTTTCTGCTGTGTAGTACTCCATTGTGTAAATGTGCCACATTTTCCTTATCTATTCTTCAGTCAAGGGGCATTTAGGTTACTTTCAGGTTCTGGCTATGGCAAACAGTGCTGCTATAAACATAGTTGAGCACATGTCCTTGTGGCACAACTGAGCATCCTTTGGATATTATAGGGGAGGGCCTGCTTGTTCTTTTGGCCGCTGGCTGAAATAATCACACAGAAATTGTATTAATTAAATCACTGCTTGGACCATTACCTCTGGCATCTTATTGGCTAACTCTTACATCTTAATTTAACCCATTTCTAGTAATCTGTGTATCGCCACATAGCAGGGGCTTACTGGCAAAGATTCTGCATGTCTTACTCTGGTGGCTCCATGGTGTCTCTCTGACTCTTTCCTTCTCACAGCATTCAGTTCTGTGTTCCCCGCCTACCTAAATTCTGCCCTATCAACAGGCCAAGACAATTTCTTTATTCATTAACTAATGAAAGCAAAACATAGATAGAAGGAACTCCCATACGAGGATATATAACCCAAAGTGATATTACTGGATCTTGAGGAAGGTTGTTTCCTAATTTTCTGAATGTTTTTGGTTTTTGAGGCAGGATTTCTCTGTGTAACAGCTCTGACTGTCCTGGAACTAGCTTTGTAGACCAGGTTGGTCATAGAAACTCATCTGCCTCTGAAACACAAGTGCTGGGAATAAAGGCATGCGCCACTGTGCCTGGTTCATTTATCAAGATATTAGTCTTCACATTTGTGAGAAAGAAGCTAAGAAAAGACTGGCTTATTTTCTCCAAATTGGAACAGATGCNAGGATTTCTCTGTGTAACAGCTCTGACTGTCCTGGAACTAGCTTTGTAGACCAGGTTGGTCATAGAAACTCATCTGCCTCTGAAACACAAGTGCTGGGAATAAAGGCATGCGCCACTGTGCCTGGTTCATTTATCAAGATATTAGTCTTCACATTTGTGAGAAAGAAGCTAAGAAAAGACTGGCTTATTTTCTCCAAATTGGAACAGATGCCTTTTGAGCTGTGGGGTGATCTTGAAATGGGATACTGCAGTGGTACAAATCCTAAGCCCCACTGCTCATTAAAGAAAGGTTTTACACTGTAACTCCCCTTCTCCATGGATCCCTTGTCATGTATTTTAATTTATCAAGCATAGAAGATGGAATTGTCATAAAGTATAATTATTAATGCTATTCACTGAATTATATCCTTGAAGTTCTCTAGTTTTGAAATCTGGAGCTAGGAGATTATGACTTGTGGCAAGCCTGAGCTACATAGAGAGGTCCAGGCCCGACTGGGCTACACAGTGACACGAGGGTTCCAGAAAACAAAACCAATCAGACAAACAAAAGCCCTTTAAAAATCCCTATTATGCCTCTGTAAAGTAAAATCTAGTAGAAACTCTTGGATGAGTTCAGATAATCTGTGGAGCATTAGAAAATGCATTTTTTAAAAGTCACTGAACTTTTATTCATTGTTCATTGTCTTTTATTTTATTTGTAGTTCTGGGAATTGCCAGTGCAGAGCAGGTGTCACTGGCTCCCTGTGTGACCGATGCGAAGATGGACATTATGGCTTTAATAAGACAGGCTGCTTGCCCTGCCAGTGCAACAACCGGTCTGATAGTTGTGATATTCTCACAGGTACGTAATTTCCTTAATTCATATGAAATTACTTTTTATTCGTTCGATCTTCAAGTCTTTATATATTCTTTTCAAATANCTTCTCCATGGATCCCTTGTCATGTATTTTAATTTATCAAGCATAGAAGATGGAATTGTCATAAAGTATAATTATTAATGCTATTCACTGAATTATATCCTTGAAGTTCTCTAGTTTTGAAATCTGGAGCTAGGAGATTATGACTTGTGGCAAGCCTGAGCTACATAGAGAGGTCCAGGCCCGACTGGGCTACACAGTGACACGAGGGTTCCAGAAAACAAAACCAATCAGACAAACAAAAGCCCTTTAAAAATCCCTATTATGCCTCTGTAAAGTAAAATCTAGTAGAAACTCTTGGATGAGTTCAGATAATCTGTGGAGCATTAGAAAATGCATTTTTTAAAAGTCACTGAACTTTTATTCATTGTTCATTGTCTTTTATTTTATTTGTAGTTCTGGGAATTGCCAGTGCAGAGCAGGTGTCACTGGCTCCCTGTGTGACCGATGCGAAGATGGACATTATGGCTTTAATAAGACAGGCTGCTTGCCCTGCCAGTGCAACAACCGGTCTGATAGTTGTGATATTCTCACAGGTACGTAATTTCCTTAATTCATATGAAATTACTTTTTATTCGTTCGATCTTCAAGTCTTTATATATTCTTTTCAAATACAATTTATTTTTTCTTTTTTATAATTTTTTGTTCTTTTAAATAGATATAATAAATCACATGGCAAGCCAAACTTTTATAACAACAAATATATTTCATGACTTTTAAACATAGTATTGATTGAAAAGTTCTAGAAGTATGGAGATCAACACCAAGTGAAGTGACTTGGAAAATGTGTTAGAAACATTTTCCTACAAGCGAGCCACAATCTCTTGGGAAATTTTGTGTGAAAAAAGTTGAGGCTCCATGAGACCTGAGGGAGAGTAAGGTAGATACAGTATTGTAGGGTGCAATTTACTGGGCGCTCATGTACATAAGAATGGTCAAGGGTGGTAGCAAGATTGGCCAATCCTCACAACTTGGATCAGCAAGTGAAAATTATGTAGTGCTGCAAGGACAAAGGTGACTCTCATTAAACCTAGATTGAAGCTAGTTTATCTCACACTAACATCAAAGATGCCGGGCACATTCCTGGTGATATTGGACAGGTTCTAGTAGTGAAGTTCCATTTACCATACCACTTTATTTTTTTTATCTGAAGTGTGCATGGGAGCTAAATAAGAAGCGGCATAGGGTTACTTAGGCATAATCATGAAAGTTATGGCTAATGTTTCTACAGTTAAGTTAAGCTACATGTTTCTTTTCAGGGGAGATTTGCTGGCTCTGGGTGTGGGGTGAGGAGTAAGGGTTGGCCCCAAGGAAAGGATGTGTACTTGAAGAAGAGCTTTTGACTGTGATTTGGAGCCTGCAGGACAGTTCGAAATTAGAAGAGCCCTAAACAGAAGATTAGTTTCCCCGAAGCCAGAAAATTCTTTATGCTGAGGAGACAAAATCCTTTTAGAGAGAGAAGAACCTGTTAAAACATACAGCCATCTCTTTCTGAATCCATTACCAAAGTCTAAAGATTCATGGAAACGGTCTGATTGGCCTCAATGGCCACTGCTGAATGTCTCAAAGTCTTTCAGAGCTGAGGAGATAAAAGTCTGCCCGATTCTTAATCCAAAAGATCATGCTCAGAAATTGTGAAGAAGTAGAGACAGATACAAAAATTGAAGTCTACACACAACCCACTTCCATGCCTGATTTAATTGGAACTATCATTTTCTCATATTGGCCTAATACAAGAAAAGAGGACCCTTTCTGGTTCTTTTGTGTATCAGGTATGATATAGAATAATAAATAACAGAGACTATAAAAATGGAGAAATGTGGCCAGTGATAAGCAACAGAGTCAGTACTACGAGTAATTGTGTTATAAGAGTTGACTTTGACCTTTTAAAATACCTACAATTAGTATATTGTGGAATTAGAGGGGAAATCAGACAAAATGGGTAAAAAGAGATAAAATGTTGCTACAGAACAGCACTACACTGAACATGCACATACATGCGGGTAAGGTGGAGAGCATGAAGACTAGGGAGGTAGGTAGTTCACTGACGTGTTTGCTGTGCAATCATGAGGACCTGAGTTCTAACCCCAAAGCTCATGTGAAAATGCTGTGTAGTTCCATATGTATGGGTGCTTTGTCTGCATTTATGTCTGTGCACCACATATGTGCAGTGTATGTGGAGGTCGGAAGAAGGCATCTGATCCCCTGTAATTAGAGTGGTAAACACTTATGAGCCATTGCCATGTGAGTGCTCGGAATTGAATGTATGTCCTCTGGAAGAGCAGCCAATACTCTGAGCCACCCATGTCTCCAGCCACTGTGGCATGCAGTTGTAATCATAGTGCTGAGATAGGTGGATTCCTGGGACTTGTTGGCCATCCAGTCTACCCTAATTGGTGAACTATAGGTCAATGAGAGATTCTCATCTCAAAAGAAATGGACAGCATTCCTGAGAATGACACTTGAAATTGACCACAGATTTCCACTTTTGGACACAAACATATACTTACCTACATACCTGTGCACGATATTGCCTACTGTTCTTCTTTATTGATATGTGTGATTCCAGCCTCTCTTCTATTCCAGAGTTACGATTCGTGATATTTCTCCTGCCAAGAATCACCTTTCTAAGCACCTCTATCCACACTGCAGACCCCTTTGTCTTATTAAGTCATATTCTTCCTTTAGGTCTGTCTTCATTAGCATTTCCTGATGCTCCTCACGAAACGCAAAGTCCTTTGCTATGTTACCACATCCACTTGTAATTTTTCAGAGCACTTGTGACAGTGATGTTTACATGTTTGCTTATTTGGCAGTGAGAGTATACGAATGGGTGATGTACCATTCAAGATAGTCGTCAGGAACAGCATCAGCTTCCTCGCCATCGTTTCCGCAATCTCTAGCACAGATATTGGCACATACTGAGCACTCACTGAATCTTTGTTGGATAAATGAACAAACTAATGGGAAAACATGAGCAAAAACAGTGAAGTTCAACATTAGATAACAAGAATAATGCTTCATTTTCCTGAAGCATTAGTTGCTCCCGGGGTCTTTTACGGTACCAGAAAGCCATGTACACAATTCTTTTCCTTTGTAACAATGAGGCAGCTCTCACCCCCACATGCACATTCTCTGGAGATAAAGTAAAATAAATCCTTTGAATTATTCTGGTTTCTAAAGGAAACAAATGTATACCATATTTTAAAAAAAGAATGCATTTTAAAGAAGTGACCACCTGACTTAGAGCAGCCAGTTCATATACAACTTTTCTAACAAGTGAGATTTTAGCAGTGCTGGGATACGGTTGCCCTCTGGTGGCCACGTTGTATGTTTGCTCAGCTGTTCTTGCCAATATTTCTGGATTTTCTGTTTTAAATTGGTTTCAAAGTTCTGTTTTTGTAGTAAAAATAAATTGGTTAAAATGTCACAGGGACAATTTTGACAATAGATATAGAAAGGGTCTTAAAATATTTGACNAATCTTTGTTGGATAAATGAACAAACTAATGGGAAAACATGAGCAAAAACAGTGAAGTTCAACATTAGATAACAAGAATAATGCTTCATTTTCCTGAAGCATTAGTTGCTCCCGGGGTCTTTTACGGTACCAGAAAGCCATGTACACAATTCTTTTCCTTTGTAACAATGAGGCAGCTCTCACCCCCACATGCACATTCTCTGGAGATAAAGTAAAATAAATCCTTTGAATTATTCTGGTTTCTAAAGGAAACAAATGTATACCATATTTTAAAAAAAGAATGCATTTTAAAGAAGTGACCACCTGACTTAGAGCAGCCAGTTCATATACAACTTTTCTAACAAGTGAGATTTTAGCAGTGCTGGGATACGGTTGCCCTCTGGTGGCCACGTTGTATGTTTGCTCAGCTGTTCTTGCCAATATTTCTGGATTTTCTGTTTTAAATTGGTTTCAAAGTTCTGTTTTTGTAGTAAAAATAAATTGGTTAAAATGTCACAGGGACAATTTTGACAATAGATATAGAAAGGGTCTTAAAATATTTGACTCAGAAATTCTATTTTCAGAAACCTTCTGAGAAAATAATTCTAAATTCATTAAAAGATTCATGTTGAAAAAGAAAATGCTCATCAGAATGGTAGTTATGATCCTAAAAAAGGTAGATACTCAAATTCCTAACAATAGGCAATTAATAATGTTGCCTAGATAATATATGGTTAGAAACCCATTAAATCAAAGCCACCTAGTAGGTTGTTGTAAAATTAAATACATTTGTACATCTACAGGGACTTGATCATTATAAGAAGCTGAGAAATCATATCTACTGGAATGTTTTCATTGCAAGGCTTTTATGGCATATAACTACACAACAGTGTGAATAATCAGACTATAAAATAACAAGTACCATATAATTAGACTGTTTCAGTGGCAAACACAAATCTTTATAAATAAGGAAAGATTTCAAAAACTGTGTTCCAAATGTTAATGAGAGTATTCAAGGAACTTTTATTGTTCTTTTTCTTGTTTTCCAGATTTTCTTTATTTATCTCATGTTCCTTAACTTAAAAGAAAATGTAAGAGGGTCAGTTATTTTCTAACTACAAACTTTTCCTTCAGATCGCAGGCTTATTTTTAAGAACTTTTTGTGTGTTGGTAGTGTTCCACACAACAGATTCCAGCAGCCTGACTGCCTTGACTGCTCAAGAACCGCTTTGCTTCCTTCAGGATGCCATATTCTCCTGGTTTTCTTTCTGTGTGGCTGCTTTTCCTTCTCCGTCAGCTGTGCTCCATCTCCCTTAGTCA
>LOEQ01004646.1:80109-94476 GCA_001685075.1 Bramus lutescens | reverse complement strand
AGCTGCTGGAAAGGCTGGGGGTGGTGAGGCATTAGGACTTATTTTGTCTTTCCCCAAGGCCTCGTGCTCTTACCTGATTACAGCCACCACACCCAGTTTTTGAGGTGCCAGGGACCAAATCCATGTCCTCCTGGATGTTGGGCAAGCACTCTACCAACTCAGCTACAGCCCTGACCCTTGGGCTTGCTATTAATAAGACTGTCTCACTGGAGTCTGTGGGCCCCTTCTCAGGAGGGTGTTGAATGACCCTTTCACAGGGGTCGCTTAAAACCGTCGGAAATCACAACTATTTACAATTCATAACATAGCAAAATTACAGTTATGATTTTATGGTCAGGGCCCCCAGCATTAGGAAGGTTGAGAACCACTGATTTCGATGCTTTGGTCTGGGCTCTTCTGCAGGCTGGGCCACTGGGAAGGACTGTGGGCTGAAAGTGAGGCGGTCATGTCCCACCTAGTTCTAGTGCTTCTGGCTCTGGTGGTGTGTGAGCCTCCGTTTCCCTGCCAATGAAACAGCACAGGGCCCAGGTTGGTTGGATAACCTACCTGAGTATCCACAGCTAAGCAAAAGGAAGGATTCCAAACCCACAGGAAGTGAGTTCTCAAAGCAAATCCTGAAGAGAAGGAAGTGCCTGTTATTTCCAGAGGAATCCCAAGTGGTCAGCTCTCTTTACAGTTTGGACAGCCGGAAGTGGCTTTTAGATGCACCTACCTGGAGACTCACTGGCTCTGCCAGCTGTGCAGCACCCACACAGCTGCCCTCGATCCGTTCTTGGTTTTGTTCATTCATTCAGGATTAATGGAGCACTTGCCGAGACTGTACACCTGCCTGAGGAGAGGTGGAAATCTCACTTGGGAGACAGTGGTTTGACATTGGAGACAGCCTCAGTCCTGGCTGAGGTGGCTAGGGAACGCTCCCCCCCCACCACCAGATGTGACCTTCACACTGAGAGTGAAGAGAAGTTTCTGAGGCAGAGGAACCCTCAGTGGGAACCAACCATCCCACCCTCCCTGCAGCTGCTCCAGAATGCTGAGAACACTCATGGCTGGAGGCAGAAAGGAAGCCAGAGGAGGGAGTAAGCCTGGTACCCACTCAGCTGCCTAGAGGGGTGAATTAGTGTTAGCCACATCCAGGGAGCAGCTGCCTGCCTTCCTTCCACTTCCAGAAGACCGAGAGTGCTTATGTGGCAGGCCAGCTGTCCCTAGGAGGAACTTGTCTGCCATCGGTCAGGGAGAAGCCACAGATGGCACTCACAAAATTAGTGACAAGGTTGAGGGAACTTGGCACAGTCCGGGGTTGCTGGTGGATGTCTGTAGATTCTTAGGAACATCTGGCTTGTGTGTTAGCCAGTACCATGCAAAGGGAGGGTAGATAGTATTTGTACATGCCAACTGGATTGAGCTCTTGGGATGCCATCTTTAATACGTCCTGAATGAAAGCCACTGCTGAGTTGCACAGGGACTCTGAGTCCAAACACCAAATCCCCCAGATGTGTCATCCAGAGATGGTGGGCGTAGAACGCCAAGGGAGACAACAGCATGCCAAGAAGGATGTGTGCTGCCACAGAACCAGTCAGGCCTGGACAGTACACAGGGTCTTGCTTGGGGTCACTGACCCACAGGTTGAGAACTGCTGACGTAGAGGAACTAGAGTTTTTGGTGGAGCCTTATGCAAAGAGTCTCTGTGAGGCCCCTTTCTATTGTAGCCTCTCTGTTACACTTTAACAATTAGGAACCCCTCCCACTTCAATCCTGGGCTAGTGCTGGGGAGTGAACACAGGGCTTTATGCTTGCTGGGTAAACACCCAACCACTGAGCTGTGTACCCAGCCCCTGAACATGGAGGGCTAATTTACCAAAAAGACAAAGGGCCAGGCTGTGGCTCAGCTGGTAGAGTGCTTGCCTAGCATGCGCAGAGACAGGTTTTGTTGCCAGCGCAGCACAAATGGGGCATGCATGGTGGCACACTTGGGAGGTGGAGGCAGGAGGATTGGAAGGTCATTGCATAGCTGTCCTGGGATACTGGAGACCTGGACACACTTTGAAGTGAGATTTCACTGTGTAGCCCTGGCTGGCCTCAAACTTGTTATGTAGAACAGGCTGGCCTTGAACTCAGAGATCAACATCTGCCTCCTGAGTGCTGGGACTAAAGGTTTGCACCACTACTTCCATAAAAAGGAACCATATTCTTTTAAACAAATAGATTACTAAGCCACCCTAAATGCCCACACGTTAAGGACTGACTACCACCTTCCCAGGGTTGGGGGACTAGGAACTCCTTCCTCATCCCCAGGAAAACACAGCCTCTCACAGTGGCAGGTGGTGTTAGCAGATGTTTGGTGTCTAGTTCTTCCAAAGACAGCGCCTTGCTGTGTGGCATTTGTCAGTTTTCACAGTGTAAATATTTCCGTCCTGTCTATTTCCAGTTGCTGCCTGAGGAACTGAGGGAAGGCGCAGGGGAGCCGGCAGTGGTGTGGTGTTTTCCGCTCTGTCTGTGTTCAGTTGATAAAAGTGAACCCAGAGGGTAGCTAACAAGGATCAGAAAGGAGGGGCAGTTGTCACCTTCCCTCTTGGTAGGCCTCACTGGCCTGTGCCACTTGTCAGTGTGTCTGATTGAACCTTATTTCTATGGCCTCCTGGTTGTCACACACTTACGTATACATTTATGAAAACAATCTACTGAGCTCATTTAGTATATTGTTTGGGGCTGATTGCTTGGTGTGGGGTCACCTTCTGGGGCATCCGCTAACTGAAGCGACTGTTGAGAGAGCTCCCAGGTCAGATCCTCCTCTGTCAAGGTCTTCTGTTTGAGCCTGGAATGGGAGCTGAGGTGGTGAACACACTTGTAATCCCAGCACTTGGGAGGTGGGAGAAAGGGTGATCAGAAGTCCAAAGTCATCCTCACCAACACTGAATTAGAGGTCAGCCTGGGCTACAGGAGCCTTGTCTCTCACACACACACTCACACACTCACAGGCTCACACACACATTCACAGGCTCACACACACATATACATGCGCACACACTACACTCACAGGCTCACACACATTCACAGGCTCACACACACATATACATGCACATACACTACACTCACAGGCTCACACACATTCACAGGCTCACACAAACACTCACAGGCTCACACACACTCACAGGCTCGCACACATATATACATGCACACACACTCTACACTCACACACTCACACACTCACAGGCTCACACACATTCACAGGCTCACACACAAACACTCACAGGCTCACACACACACTCACAGGCTCTCACACACACTCACAGGCGCACACACACATATACATGTACACACACTCTACACTCACACACAGGCTCACACACACAAGCACTCACAGGCTCACACACTCTACACTCACACACAGGCTCACACACATATACATGCACACACACTCTACACTCACACCCACACACATTCACACACTCATGCCTACCACACACCTCTTCCCTTTCATTTGCTCTATAACCCTTCGTGACACCTGGGCTTCCTCTCTTTATTCCCTCATTTATAACTTTAGGTTGACTCCAAAGCAGCCCTCTAACCTCAACCCCTTTCTTTCAAAGGCAGAGTTGAATGACCTTTCACAGGGTTCACCTAAGACTGTGGGAAACACAGACATTTGCATTACAATCGCCATTGACCTCCTACCCACCCGATAAAGGTGCCATTATTTGGAGGGGGAAGCTTTAAGAAGTGGGGCCTAGACAGAAGTCTCAGGTACAGGAAGGGGCACTTGAAGGGGCAGTGGATTCCTAGACCCCTTTTCTCTGTCCTCCTCTGTTTTAGATGAAAAGAAATTTAGTTATGTGTGTGCATGTGTGTGTGTGAACACGTATGTGCAGTGCCCATGGAGGCCAGAAAGGGCATCAGTCTCCTGGAGCAGGAGTTACAGGTGCTGGTGAACACCTGGTGTGGGTGCTAGCAACAAAATTTGGCAAGAGCAGCAAATCTTTTAAAGCCCCATGCTCCCTAAAACCCCCCAAATATCCAAGGCTGTCCTCCGACTCTATTTCCTC
Organism: Bramus lutescens; assembly: GCA_001685075.1. Taxonomy (NCBI): domain Eukaryota; kingdom Metazoa; phylum Chordata; class Mammalia; order Rodentia; family Cricetidae; genus Bramus; species Bramus lutescens. The sequence continues at coordinate 90,436 of LOEQ01004646.1, read as the reverse complement.
CGTGGTAGGATCACACAGTATGCTATCAGGACCGGCTTCTTTACCTTCTCTTCCTTCCTCTTTTCTTCTCTTGCTTCCTGGCCATGAGGTAAGCGGCATCCTTTCTGACATAAAGTACTGCCATGTCCCCAAAGCATTACAATAGCCATGTCCCCAGAGGCCATTAACTCTGTATTGAAACCTCAAAACGCACAAACTAAAGCATTCTCTTTATAAGCTGAATATCTCGACTATTGGTACAGTCAGAAAGCTAACACTGCCAAGTGGGGTGTGAGTGGGCTGAGGACAGGCAGCTTGTCTGCCAGCTTAACCCAGCCCTGCCCTGTACCTCACAGACACTCAAAATTATGAGTTGACTGATGGGAGAGATGTGGGGCAAGGAGCCTCCTAGACTGCCCACCCTTCCCACCTTTGTTGTGAGCTCCATCTTTCCTCGAGCCTCAGTTTATCTACAAAAGAGATGGGTTCAAGGATTGACCTTAGGTGAAATGCCTCTGTGCCTGATTGTTGCCAGGCACCAGCTGAGGGTTCACTAGGAGCAACTCTTGGATGCTGTGATTTCCGGCTTTTGTTTACTCCAGGGTTTGACAACTGAGTAGCCATAGTAGTCAGACGTGAGGGAGGCAAGATCATGACCACTGCCAACTGCATGTCGTGTGTTCAGAATAAGCCAGAGTGGAGGTGCAGCATGGGTGAGCATCTCAGGCTCACCGCATGTTTGGTTTTCAGTTGGGTTTGGTCATTTCATGTTCATAACCCTTCCAGTGTTGTGAAGGTTGTGTGGCTCATCCAATCAGGAGCATGCCGATACATGGAGCCAAAACCACAGTTTAAGAAGCGAGTGCTAAACCACCATGAGACGTGCTCCACATCTGGCCTACCAGGAAATGGTTGCAGGGTTATCCGGAGTTCATCAAGGCTCGTGCTTTCAAAAGGTCAGGTACAGGCTGCTTCAGGCATCCCTGGAGTGCTGAAGGTGACTGCTGCTGCCTGTTGAATGGGATGACAGCCATTTAGCTCACAGCAGCCAGGGCAGCAAGAGTCTGAGAGCTGGTAATTATTTGCTTCTTTTTCGGAACTCCTGGAAGACATTGGAGTAAATGCCTGCAGTGTGGCAGAAAGCGCTCGGCAGCACTGTGACTCTTTTGAGCAGTGTGGAACACCTGTCCAGTACTCCAGCAAGAAATGGGTCCTCTTACACTGCCGCCCACAACGTGCAGAGATCCACAACTCAGTGACTTCAAGCAGGGATGTGCTGGTTCTCGGGATTGTCCGTTCTCCTCTGTCTTTACCAGCAGCGATTGCGTACTGAGTTCGAAATGGCTTCCCATGGTGGCCTAGCTTTCAGAGCCGCACTCAGAGGGAGCCGGCCCTCTGGACAGTGCCGAGTGCACCTTCCTCAGAGCCAACTGAAAGTCTATGGCTGTTCCTTTGTTTGCTAGGTAGGATGTTGTTAGGGTCAGGGGAAGGGTCAACAACCTGGGTACCTGGCTGGGACACACAACCTTAACCTGAACACAGAGCCTGCTGAAACCCAGTGGGGTGTCACCAAGAGTGGGAAGACACCCCGACTTCTCATTTGCATACCCTACCTTATTCTTGGCATAGTTCTGCACACACACCCTGGGACTCGGACTGGTATTTTGGTCATATACAGTAAAATGACTCACATTTCAGAGTCCCGTGGGCCGCATGATGAGAGCCACTGTCCTGGGAGACTCCACAGCTGCCTTTTGCTTTCATTTTCTCATCCGCTGCTGTAACAGATGCAACAATGCCTGACTTACAGGGGCTGTGCTGGGATAAATCCGTGGTGACTCAGAAGTATCACAAATCAGAATTCCAGTGAGGACACCTAGCTGGAGGAACGCCCTGGCTTAGTGTAGTTTGTGTAGGGTCTTGGATTTTTGCTTCGGGATTGGGGTCCAGTGTTATGGCAGGAGTATCTGACTGCATATTTTTAACCTGGAAATGATCAAAATACAAAATGGAAAGTGTGGTTTCAACAGCACATAGATGGTATCTCTACCATCAGAAAGTCAAAGGTTTCAAGTCAGCCTTCAGAAGTCCAGAAGCTTCTGGAGTGCCATAGGGTTGGGCTTGAGAGGTAGTTCAAAAACTCCCTTTTCAGACAGCTGTGCCACAGAGACAGCCACAAGCTGCTTACCTGCTACTTGGGTCACATTTTCTGTTTGCTTTTGGGACACAAATGAAACCTTGGGTGAAGGGCGAGGGGGTGGGCAGAGCCTCCTTACCAAAATTGTACCAGTTGGAGGTGGAACGAGCCTAAAATGAGCTCAGCTTTCCTCTTATAAATAGGGAAACTGAGATAAGCTGAAGTCTAAAGCGTGTCCGAGAGCCTGTCCTGGCTCTCATAGTTTGCCAGAGTTGTGAGTTATGAGTATGACGTGAGAGTATAAAACCATCAGGGTAGCCAAGCCCGCTTCTCCTCATCCTGTAGCTGAGGAGTTGAGGCTGGCAGTGTCGGTCTGGGAGGGGAGGAGACTTTCATGATGAGTCAGGAGAACAAATGATTTTCCAATCAACACAAACACAGAAGCCTCTTCTGCTGGCTGCTGACTGAGGAGCAGTTTATATCTACCCCTGGGGGTGGACATCAGTCAGACAACGTCCAAACAGTGGCCTAGTCCGGCCAGCTTTGGTAATCTCTGGGCTTCCCTCATTTGATTTAAGGCAAGAGGCAGGAGGTAATCACATAACTAAAGAGGAGCTGCCAGAAGGGCTGGGGTACTAAAAATGCTGCTCCTTCCTCATGCCAGAGTAAGGTTAGGAAACCCTAAAGCAAGTGAGAGAGATAGTTCACATATAGAGCCCGTGCAAGATGGCGTCCTGTACTAGGAACATGCGCGTGCATGCGCATCCCTAAGTCTGCCTCTGAACTGTGGCCTTGAACAAGTGCATTAATGTACTTGAGCCTCCATGAATTGCCTGATTGGACAGAGGCCTCTGTGAAGGTTGCTGGCAAGTCAACACTTGAGCCGGATCCAGGACTGGACTGCAGGTCCCTCTCCTTGAGCCAGGTCTCAAGGAGTGTGTATGTGGGTCTCATCTCTGTCCCTTGTTTTTACTTTCTGTACCCCTATAACCTGTCACCTGCGCTGACTACATTCCAGTTTTCCTTTCCCCTGGTCACCCATGAAGACTGTGTCAAAGGAGTATTGCTGAGTTTAATCCTCACATCAGCCCTGCAGCGTGCCACCTCCTTCCCATTGTCAGCCCTGCAGCGTGCCACCTCCTTCCCATTAGAGCTCAAGGACGCTGCCACACTGTGGAGTGGGGAGATAAGTGTGGCCCACTGCAGCACCCCAAATCCTTCCTCATTCTCCTGTCTGTCCTTAAGCCGCCCTACAGCAGGCCCTGGGAGAAGCAGGAGAGGAGGACCCCTGTGGTTGGGAACCAAGGCCACCCTGGCAAGCAGATGCCTGGCTGTCTTTCAAATCAATACTCTTTAAACATTTGCTCAGGGTTTATGTGGCGTCAAGCCAGCTGCAGGGGTAGAGGCCTTCTCTGCATCCTGGGGTCCCACCCCACACAAGGACCTTTGCAGAAGCAACGACACTTTCTAAGCTGTACCGAGTTAGGTCCTGAAGGGAAGGGGACAAACATTCCGCACCAGCAGGCACGCAGCCCCTTGCTTCCCTCTTTTCTCGTGGCTTTGGGGTTGAACTTTCCAAGCCAGATGGCTTCTGGGGTGGCTCGTTAGAAGATTTATTTTGGTTCCATTTTTTATTTGAAATTTATTTAAAATACAGATGAGAACCGGAGTTCTTAGTAATGAAGACCATGTTGCCTGCCACTCGTTTCTGTTGGTGGAGCAGCTTGGATTGTGTCTCATGTGGCGTCCTTGAACTTGGCTCCTTTTGCAAATGAACGACAGAAAATATGGCTTACATTTATGCAAAGTCAACAGTGCTGTTATTTTTAATTTATTTTTATTTTTTGAATGTTGGAGAACCACCTAATTTAATTAAATACATTCTTGTCTGGTTACAGAAGTCATATGCTCTTGCTGTAGCATGCTCAAATGCAGAGGCGAGGGGAAGCTGGCCATCCTTCCGCAGGCCGAGACTTCCTCCTTCCCCTGTGGTCTCCTCTCTCCTCCCTTTACCCATTTCTCTTCAGCTCCTTTTGTTTCCATGCCTCGCTGTCTGGTAATAGTGTTAGCATTTTAGGGGACTACATGAGGGGTTTGTCCAATCTCTGCATCTCCTACAGGGCCATACAGCAGGTATTTTATACTTGATTATTGATTAGAACAGGACCTGATACATTTCCAGTATTTGGAGGACAGGATAGCCCAGATAGGCAGGTGTGGGAGGTCACATGGTCCCTCAGGTACCTGAGGATCTTGGCTCTCAGCTGTCAGCACTGGCTGTCTAACAATCTCTGGTGAGATGGGGGAACACTGGGCTGGGATTATCTTGTGGCAAATGGCACCAGCCAGGGGCTTCCCAATATTCACGGGGTGCTATTGGCCTGAGATTCAGTATTTTGGTGTGGGCACCTGTAGCTTATATAAGTCAGTTAAAGTTCATGGGACAGTTAGCTTGTGAGTGCCACCAGAAGCAAGACAGCTGATGGATGCTAAGGCCTAAGTCAGCCTCCCTGTCTGCAAGGATGCCTAGCTGAGACGGGCTCTGCCAGGGTTGTGTAGCGAGGTGGCTGCTGTAAGCCATCCCCTTACCTCATCTTTGAATCAGCAACTGGTGCTTTGCCAAATGAACACTGGATGCTGAAAGCTGAGGTTTTGGGTTTTGTTTTTGTTTTTTAATTGGGGAAACATGGAACATGTTGATTCTGATGAGTGTTACAGATGTAATACCTTGCTGAAGTTCTGAGTTCAAGGTCAGCCTGCGTGTGAATGGGTTAGAGCAGGAGTTTCTACTCTTTTTAGAACTGCTTTTGAGTCAGGTGTGGTGGCACATGCCTTTGATCTCAGTACTCAGGAGGCAGGGGTAGACTGTGCTTTTGAGGTCAGCCTGGTCTATATAGCGAGTTCCAGGCCAGCCAGGGCTGCATAGTGAGACCTATCTCAAAAAAAAAAAGAAGAAAAAAAAGTTTTTAAAAAGTTGAGTTTGTTTACTTGTGTGTATATGAGTCTTTTTACTTGTAAAATCTAATTATAATTGTTATATGACTCCATGCTAGGGAAAACATTTTCTTACTCTGTGTGTGTGTGTGTGTGTGTGTGCACATGCACCTTGGTATGTCTGCACTTGGAGAGCGGAGGACAGCTTGTAGGGCTTGGTTCTGTCCTTCCACCGTGTGGGTCCAGGTATAGAACTCAGCTTGGCAGCGACAGCAAGTGCCTTTACCCACTAAACCATCTCAGTGGCCCCATGCTCCACTCTTGTGTAGAAATGACCAAAGAGCCATTTACGCTGGAGCAGCCAGGGACTCAGGATTCTATGGGATTGAAAGAGGACGGTCCTCTGTGTGCCTTGGGCTCCTTTGGCAGGCCTCCTGTGAGATTGCAGGCCGAGAGAGGAGGTGAGGCATTTGAGAGAATCGATTGCGGCTCTTGAGGGTTATCTGTCAGCTTGGTAGAACTGAGCTGGACGCCATCTGTGAGATGGGGTGGTCTCCATACTTCACAGAAACTAAGTAAGAGTGGAAAGAAGTAAGGACCATGTGCTCAGGACCCTGCCTGGCAACATTTGTGTCTTCAGTGAAGACCATTTGCAGTGACTGTTATACGCGAGCTCCAGATCCTACTGCTAAGACATCCACAGCCTGAACGGGACACACACATGCACATGTACACACACACACACACACACACAGGCAGGACTGTCACTAGATGGATAGGCATGATAGTCACTGATAACAGACAACAGTTAACGGTAACTGGTAACAGATGCTGAAGAGAAGCTCAGCCAGAGGCAGAGGAAGTTCCAAGAGAGGGAAGTTGCTTCTTAGCTGGAAGAAAACTGTGTAGGGGTGAAGCCTCCATGAGGCCAGGCTCTGATTGGTTCTGGTGTCTGAGTGTAGGCAAATGAGCTCTGGACCTGTTTTCCTCTGTAAGATGGGGCTGATAAATTATGCTTCTCAGACATTGGTGCCCAGTCCCTCCCTCATCAGCAGATTAAATCAGCACATCATTCTGGGCCAGCTGGGGGCTGCGCTCATTCGAAGTGCCGGGTGAGAAGTTACCTTCATGAATCTGCTCCTGAGCGCCAAGAAAGAGAGCCCTGGAAGGAAGGTTTGTGTGAGCATAAGTGCTCGGGTCCACTCGCATCTCATTGGTCAGGTTAGCCTCATGGCCTTACCCAACCAGCTCCAAGGGGCTAGGAATTGAAATCTCACCGTGAAGGCGGACAGATAGAAATCCCTAGTCAAACAACACTAAAAACTGTCTCAGGTTGGGTGTTCCCTTCCATGCCAGAGTTGCTGAGGACACCTCAGGAAGATGAAGTACTGCCTTGGGTCCCCCCCACAGCAGCCTGTGGGGTTTCTACTGTGAAGGCTGGGAAACTGCGACCGGAGAAGAAAACCCTGACACTGCCCAGCAGAGAAAGAAAAGGTATTCAAGGGCTGTCTGCTGGTTTTTCTGGGGGAACAGAAACCTGAAGCTGGAAGTAAAAGGAGATGACCACGAAGCGGGCAATGATACCCACTAAGAGCTTGAGACCCCTCGAGGGACCTGTGGGGAAGGCAGAAGCAAGGAGCTGGAGCTGAGTTTCAAGATGGCTCTGTAGATCTGGTTGTTCTGCGGTTGGTGGACGGAGCGCTTCTTCAGGATTCATGTCTGTCTAAACTGTATTGTGCCTGCGTGGACTGCCTATTCTCTTGGTACAGTACCTCACCTGCCTTGTCCGTAGTTCACTGAAAGGGAAGCTCACTTTTGCAGTGGGCTGTACCCTCATCAGAGAGCCCAGAGCCGTTCTTTCCTAGGACATGGGGGAAGCAGAGCGATGTGGCCTTTTCTGGGGCATTTTCGACACAGTTGGGCATGTTTAGGAAGATGGTTGAGGACAGTGTCCAGCCCCTTCCTTGATTTCTGTGGCTTCCTTCACTGACTGGGGAAGTTTAGATGCCTGGACCGAAACTTCTTAACCTCATGCTGAGTTGCACTGGGCACATCACTTCCATTCCCTTTTGCTCCAGTTCCATCACCTAGAAAATAGTGTAGCTCAGAAGACTGGGGGCAAGCTTGGGAGAGAAGGAATCCCCAGCAGAGGCCTTCAAAGGTGGCCCTAGAACCCTCTAGAAATCCATGGAGCTCAGAGTAAACTGGTGACCTCATGTGCTGGTAAGGGAACCTTGCTTGTTGATGACTCAGGACACTCACCTTAGTAGGGAGGTGGTTGACTTCAGGGTTCACCTTCCCATTGAACACTGAGATCCCCAGGACAGAGGTTGTGCCACTGTAGACTCAATGATACCTGTACCTGCCAGGTGCTGATCCTGGTGCCCAACAAATATTTGAGTATAAGTATGAACAGCTGGCTTCCTATGATTTGGACCAGTAGCTTACAGATTTTTTTTAATTACCATTTGCTAGACAAGTGCTCTATCACTAGCCTCCTTGCAGATTAAATATATTTAGGTGTGGGTGTGGCACGTGTGTGTATATGTGTAGTTCACGGGTGAGGGACCTGTGGGATTTGGCTTTCTTCTTCCACCATGTGGGTCCTGGGGCTTAAAATCAGGTCATCGGTATGACAGTGAATGCCTTAACCCACTAAGCCATTTTACTGTCCCCATTTGCACACTTTTTATGGGATATGAAGCGGCGAGGATGAACTCTTGGTGTGTGAACCCGGCGTCCATTCCCACCAAGTCACTTGAGACAAGCCACCAGAGTCGTTGGCGTTTCCTGCTTAGAGTACTGTGGCCCTGCCTCCAAGCCTGTGGTCAAGGCCTGTGTGGGAAAGGTGATTCAGAAGTGTTCTGGGAATTGCTCCATCCATGCCAAGGCAGGGCTAGCTGTGTTCAGGCCACGGGTACATGGTGGACTCTGGATACACAGAGCAAATGGTGCCAGAGCCCATGAGGAGAGTTCTGGAATAATCATCACCATGAACTGAGAAACTGTTGCTTCCTGGGGATTTGTTAACACCGGCACTCTGGCACACAATTCATGGGTGCCCTCTCTTTGTGATGTCTAAGAGAGAGGCTTTGCTGCTCTCATGGTACAGGCAGGAGAAACCAAGTCCTTAGAAGCCAGTTTGCCCAAGGTCATTCATTCAGTCAACACCTGAAACTCTCCTACAGATGTAGGTTCTGTCTTCTGGCTGTGGAGGGCTGGGGACAGTTTGTTCCTTAAGCACAAAGGACCGTAACACCGTCTGCTGTTTCCTAAGTACATTCTAGGTTCCAGGAACTTCACAGATGGATTTGTTGATTGTCTTGATAATTCAAAGACTACTTTTTTTTTTTTTTGATGTGGGATCTTACTGCATTGTCCAGGTGGCCTTGAATCCCTGGGCTCAATACATCATTTTCCTTAGCTGTAAATGGAGACTGCTTGTTTCCTGGCCACCCAGATCTGAATAATCACACAGAAACTATATTAATTACAGCATCGTTTGGCTGATGACTCAGGCGTATTTCTAGGTAGCTCTTACATCTTAAATTAACCCATTTCTATTAATTTATGTATCACCATGAAACTGTGGCCTACCAGTGAGGTTATGGCAACATTCTCCTTTGGCAGAATTCTCCTGACTCCGCCTACTCTCTCTCCATATCTCCATTCGGATTTCCCACTTGCTAAGCCATTGGTCGCAACAATATTCATCAACCAATAAAAGCAACACGTAGACAGAAGGACCTTCCCACATCACTTAGCTGTTGTGATTAGGGATGAGCCAGAGAGCCTGGCTAAAACACCCCTTCCTCTTTCTTCTCTGTCTCCTCCTCATGCTTCTTCTGTAGTGCAGGGTCCACCTCAGGACCTCACTCATGCTAAGCAAATAAACATTTCACCACACTCTGTCACCGCTTTTATAGATGAGAAAACGGGACTCAGGGAGGTTGATGTTCAGGGTCATAGGGAAGGAAATGAGGGACTCTCTGGTGCTTGAACAAGAGCATCTCATTCCAAAAACAAGCTGAAAAGCATTTCCCTATGGCCTGAATTAGAGTTACTTTGTTGGTTGGTTTGTGAGATTTTGGTTTTTTTTTTTAAACTTCCTGCTAGAACCTCTTCTATTAGACATAAATTCCTGAATGTGTTTTTATGCTTGAGTCAGTTTATTATAAGAGATTGAGCAAAATCTAGTAGGAGGGGAAAAAATCCAATACAGAACAATCTCAGGATTTTCCAGTAAATTCTTAGATTTGAATACTCTTGGGCCATGCACAGCTTCCTTTGAGGTTCTTTGTCTCTGTTTTTGAAGCATCAAATCAGAGAAGTTACAGAAGTCACTAGAGAGGCAAGAACAGCCTGTGCAGTTGGCTGGTCAGGAGTCTGTGGGGTGGAAGCTGGTGAGAAGCACCAATCTTCGGCCGTGGGGAGCAAAGGTTCAGGGAGGAATGGGGGAGGGCACTTGTGATGGTCCCCTTCTCCCCTTTGAGTCAAGAGTGAGCAGAATAGTCTCAAACTCGGTGATCTGCTGGCCTGTGCCTCTCGAATGCTGGAAGTAAAGGTGTGTGCCCTCACTCTTGTCTAGTGATGGTTATTTGTGACTATCAGCTTGATGGAATTTAAAATCACCATGGAAACATGCCTGTGATTATGTCTAGGAGGAAGATGTTTCCAGAAAGGTTCTAGTGGGCAAGGAAGAGCTACCCCAACTCTGGGCAGCGCCATTCTGTGTGCTGGGGTCTTGGACTGAACAAAAAGGAAAAAGTGGGGGCTGGAGAGAGGGTTCAGCGGTTAAGAGCTCATGCTGCTCTTACAGAGGCCTGCATTCAGTCAGCACTCACGTTGGGCAACCAGTAACTTCAGCTCCATGGGGACCTGCCACCTCTGCCCTCTGAGGATATCTGCACTCACGTACACATAATTAGAAACAATAAAATTAAACCTCCCTCTCTCTCTCTCTCTCTAAGAAAGGAGGAAGCCAACTGAGCGTTGGCATTGGCATTCATCTCTGCTTCCTGGCAGCAGTCGTGACCAGCTGCCTCATTCTCCTGCTGGTTGCCCTCCTTACTGTGAACTGAGCCATAGACTGTGATAGCCATAGACTATGAGCCATAGCCACAGACTGTGAGTCATTGTAGCCACAAACTGTGAGCCATAGCCACAGACTGTGAGCCATAGCCACAGGCTGTGAGCCATAGCCGTAGACTGTGTGAGTCATCATAGCCACAGACTGTGGGCTGCAGACTGTGAGAGTCATCATAGCCGCAGACTGTG
>LOEQ01004646.1:67865-79551 GCA_001685075.1 Bramus lutescens | reverse complement strand
TAGCCACAGACTGTGGGCTGCAGACTGTGAGAGTCATCATAGCCGCAGACTGTGGGCCATAGCTTAGACTGTGAGAGTCCTCGTAACCGTAGACTGTGAGCTTAAGCATGCATGGGCAACCTGTGTGTGGCAGTTCTCCAGTTGTTCCTATCCTGGGCAGTCCTAGATGCTTGTGTTATTGTCACACCCAAAGTTCTACAGTCTTCCTTTCTGCTGTCTATCCAGAGTTTTTTGGGCCTTCCTCTTCGCCTTATCCTGTGCACTCCTCCAAGCAGTGCTATCTTCAGGTATCTGCTGTCATTCATTCTCATAACATGGCCGAAGTATCTCAAGTGCCATTGCCATATCCTGTAGTTTACTTTCTTCTGTAACTGGAGATGCTTATTAATGTCATCATTGCATAACCTATGTCTTTGTGTGACACCTAGAATCCTCCTGAGACATGTCATCTCAAACACATTCAGCCACTAGTCTGAGGAGGCAGATAGGAAGGAATAGCAAGGGCTGCATTCCAGGCACTAGGAAAGGTTTGGTCAGCAAGAGACATAATGACAACAAAATTACAAGTATATGAGACACTTGTCTTGAGCTGCCTTCTTTACAACTATGAAACCTGGACAATGTAACACCCATTTCTAAATCCCACAGCTGTTTCTAAAGAATCACTCAGTGGCTTAATATTAACAGAATGTTTGACTTATAGTTTAGGCTTATTACTAACTAACTCTTACATTTAAATTAACCCATATCTATTAATCTATGTATGTCTTGCCACATGTCTCATGGCTTTCCCTGTGTTTTAATACATCTTGTTCCTCTGGCAAATGGCTGGTATCTCTCGACTCCACCTCTCCTTTCTGAATTCTCAGTTTGATTGTGCCACCTAAACTTATCCTGCCTGACTATTGGTCAAACAAGTTTTATTATGAACCAATGAGTGGGATCCATATTCATAGCATACAGAAAGATAATCCCACAGCACAGAACCACCAGTTCCAGTATGGCCCTACCTACAATGGGCTGGGCCCTATCCCATGAATCATTAAATAGGAAAATGCCCTAGAGCTGGGTCTTATGGAGAAGATAACTCTAGCTTGTGTCAAGTTGACATAAAACTAAGCAGTGCTACAGGCGTCCCTGACGGATGTCCAGAAGGATCTGTTATATTCTGTGGGAAGGGTGGCACTCATATGAGGAGTTCTTGGCTCGGGGGTCTAGCCAGTGTTACCCAAGCCCGGGCTGTAGTTTCCCGGCCTGGGAACAGGAGGGTTGCCCCCGGACTGCAGTGAGGCTGAAGTCAGACCATTATTCAGGTTATCTTGGGGCTGGAGATATGCTCAGAGGTTAAAAGCACTTGCTGCTCTTGCAGAGACCTATGCTTGATTCCCAGCCCCCACATGGCAGCTCACAACCATCTGTAACTTCAGTTCCAGGGCATTTGATGGCCTCTTCTGGACCCTGCAGGCAGTGCACACATGTATAGAACATACGGCAAAACACTCATGCATAAAGGACTTGAGACAAGTTCCCACCCTGTCACCCTGGGTGTCCTGGAACTTGCTATGTAGACCAGGGTGGCTTTGAACTCACAGAGATCAACCTCCCTCTGCCTCCTGAGTTCTGGGTTTAAAGGCATGCACCTCCATAGCCTCCATACCTGACTGACTTTTTTTTCTTTTTAAAGCATCTTGTGAGGATGAGCTTGATCTCACACTGAGATGTATGTTTTATAAATCAGACAGTTCAGAATTGAAACGGGTATGCAGCTGGCTGACAAGTTCCTTTCCCTAGAAGACTTAAAGCAGGGATGGGGAGAGGGGGGTAGCAGAGACCTGGGAGGAGTAACAGGTTACCACTGGCACTAAAGCCTGAGACTTAAAGCAGGGAAGGTGAACATGGCTTCTTCCCTTTAGGTCACTGAGAAGGTTGTGCTGCTGGCCATCTGGGGGCCCAGCACTCAGACAGCAAGGTTGAGGTATAGGGACTGGCCCTGGGAGACATGGTAGAGAAACAGACAGGCCAGTCTGGAAATCTTCGGCTCTCCCAGTGCCTCTGACTAGATAAACAGAACACAGGAAAGCGTGCCTGCCGCTCTCCTTGCCCAGCCAGAACGTGCTCTCTGCTCCTGCCTGCCTGGGTGGGACAGCAACCCCCAAGGCCGCTGTCATCCTGTCATTGCTCAGCAGCTCTCCTGTGGGCTCCTGGACTACATCATGTCATCTAGGTCTGAAGGGATCAACGGTTCCAAAGCCCAGAGCGTCACTGGGAGCACAGTTGCATGTTCCAGGTGCCAGGGTCCCCCAGGGCTGTGTCCCAGGTGTTCAGGGAGAAAAGCTGGCCTCCTTTCCATCTGGAAGAGCCGAAGGAGGAATCGAGCAGGCACACTACCCACAGGTTCTGAGTGGAATGGACATCGGAGCTGGGACGGACCTGCTGGCCCTTCCCTGTGGAGCCTAGCAATCATAGCTTCTACGGTGTCAGCAGGACTGGCCTCTTCCTCATTTACAGCGAAGGATTACATTCACCCTAGGTAATGGGGTGGGGGGGGCGGTGAGATCTGTCTTGAAGCTAGGCAGGACAGGCAGCACAAGATGTATGATATTGCTTAGGAAGACTCAGCAGTGGGGGCCAAGCCCAGTGACCAGTTTGGTCCCTGGCTCTCACACATTAGATAGAAGGAGTCTCAAAAGTTGTCCTTTAATCACACGTGCTGTGGCATGTGCACCCCTCAAGTGTATACCCCAAAATTAACAAGATAAATGTGTCTGCGGCGGCCCTCACGAGGTGCCAACTTCTATCCCCATTTCACAGACATAGTGTTGCAAGCACAGAGGTGTGAACTCTCCCAGGATATCATGGCCTACGGGGCAGAGCCATGACTGGCATGGTACAGCCCCTCAGTCACCCTGAGACATGAGCATCCTAAGCAGATCTGGGATTCTACAAATGACAGCTAGCCAGCCTTGTGTTAATTGTGCTTCTGCCAGCAACACTGAATCCCCACATTCCTACAGAGGTAAGTGGGGTGCCAATTAATCTTCATGTTTCCTGCCCAGAAGTGAATTGGAACAAAGCCAGGGCTCCCTGCTCTGGGGTAGCAACTGCTGGCCTCTTGGGAAGGACAGTGTGGACAGACCCAAAAGACTATCTTGGCATGGCAAGAGTCCTTACCCCGTCCCTCTGAGTTGCACCTGCCTGCCTCACTGAGCACACCAGCTGACCTGGAGAGCATCCCCTGGGAGAGGCCCCAGGGAGGAAGTATCCCAGCTGGGTACCCTGACCCTTAGAACTTCTCCCTTCATCTGTGAAAATGGTGGAGAACATCTTACAGCCCATGTGGAAGGTGGTAGTGAGGGCTCACCAAGGTAAAGGAGGGGGCTGCTTATCACACCGTGGAGTATGGGGCATTGGGATCCTCAAGGAACTCCATGAGGAGCTGGAGTGTGACTCAGTAGGTGAGGGGCATGCCCAGCACGCACGAAGCCCCAGGGCTGCAAACATTTAAAGAGGACCCGCTTATTACAGCACAGACTTTTGCGTCTACTCTACTGCCTCTCCCTCCCTCCATGCATGGCCTTGGTCCCATAGCAGACCATAGCTGCATCCTCTTAAGGGGTTCAGTCTGCATGAGGAATCTAGGAGAAGGATGTGGCAGGGCCTACCCATGATGTAGGGCCCCTTAGGGACGAGGCAGGGAGAGAGTGCCAAAAAATGCACACGGTTTCCACTAGGGAGCTTTCTGGAATTTTCCACCCTGAGCATACACATGGAAAAAGTCTGTTGAGGAGGCCCACTTGTGTGTCCGCATCAAGTGGACAGGTCTGTGTAACCACTACCCAGACCAGAACTTGCCACCTCTAGGGAGTCCCACCCCCACTTCAAAAACCGGTTAATTTACTTGCATAGACTTTTAAGTGGAAGCATACAGCTCACACCCTGACTCATACCCTGGCTCCCTCTTTTGAGACAAGGTTTCATGTCCAGGCTGGCCTTGTAAGCTCCTTGAGCCACATGAGTGACTCTGCCCCCTCCCTGAGGACCTCCAACTGCCAGATTCCACCCTTAGAATACTCTAACTATTCTAGCTGCTGGACCCTATCCCCCACCCTACAGAGTAAAAAGCCCAGTCTCTGGACAAAATTCTACCAATCCCTACCCTGGAAAGCTCCACCCTGAAAAGTCCCACCCCCTTCCCAAGAAACTCTATATAAGCCTTGTGTCCTGTTCAGTTTGCTGCTGTGATTTTGCCCAAGCAGAAGCAGCCACCCTCCTGGTTTTTTCTCTCCCAATAAATCTTGTGTGAGGTTTGTTGTGTGATCTGACATTGTGGTATTCTTTGGCTCCCAGATACCAGGATTTTGTTCCATCCAAGCTACAGTGCTTAAATTTGGTGCTGTGACTCAGATTGGCTCTCCTAGTGCCTTTCCCCTCATGGTCTAAAACTCACTGCGACCCCAACAATTAGGTAAGTTTCCCCTTTGGTCAGTGTAATCAGGTCTCTGAGTCTGAGGAAGTGGCCATTGAGTGTTCAGAACCTTTGTGGTACTCTTGCAGGCATAGGTACCCCTAGCAGTGGTCTTTAAGGCTAAGACTGGCCCTCTTCACCTGACCCCATCCTACCAGCCTTGGAGCGGCAATCCTGAAGTTTCCTTAGGCCCAACCAGGCTAACCCTTCCTGCCCTCTTCTACCTTCTCCCTGGAGCTGCCTATAATCCCAGAGCTCCTCTAGGCCCTCATGGTTTTCGTGACCCCATTCCCCAACCCTTTCCTGTGGATAAGACCCTCCTTCTAGAGCTTTGGGTTTTATTTTCTCGCTGTCTCACCTCTAGGAAATCCCTAGTACCAGGAGCCAAGTTTCCTCTGTCTAGGCTAAACCCTGACCCCTCTTGAATGTGGTGATGATCCACTGAATGATTTGGTCTTCGTTCGGTCCTCCCTGAGTCCTGGGGATGCCTACCACTACAGGGTGCAGTGACTTTCTCTTTCTTTTGTCCATGGGAACATGTCTTCTATACCCTCTCATCCCCCCTTGGGATGCCTCTTAGAAAACTTACAGCCTTTCTAATTGACACCCGACCTGAATTTATTCACTTTTGCAATCAAATTTGGTTTCAATACCCCGTAGATAATCAACCCAAAGGACCACCTAGTGACACCTTAGATCCTAATATTATTTGGGACAATAGTGCAGCAGGCACCATCGGCATCTCCGTGGCCCCAACGAAACAAGGTCGGCTGCAGCTCGCACACACCCTGTGCTCATTCTTCACTGACAGGTGCTTCTCTCAGTCCCTGCTGTGGTATCCTCTGTCTTTAGCCAGGACTCTAAGCCTCTCTTCTCAGCTTACTCGATTCAGTTTTACAAGGATTCAGGTGTCTTTTAGGTATGAATGGCATTAGACTGTTGTTTTATGCTGAACCACTTGAATTAAAATCTGGCTCCAGAGTTAGAGTATGGCGCCCCCCTTCCCTAGACCCAAGCATGCTTATTTAAGTTTCTTCTAGAATCTCTGTCCTGTATCAGGTGAGCATCTGCTGTGTGACAGAGAAAGGGGAGCAAAGCAAAATAAAGGGGCAGACTCTTCCCAATGGGAACATACTGTTACTCATCCCTTACTCTTTTGGTTTTGGTTTAACGCTCTAAAATTTTTACTAAGGTATAAATCTTATCTCAAGATTTGTAAAACTTCAGTGTAAACTTCCTCTACCTCAAGAATTGTAAGCATATTGTGTATGATTAAAACCCTGTAAAATCTGTAACTAAAGAGTTAATTTAAAGCTCCTAACACCAGGGTTGATAAAGATCTCTATATAGGTAATCTTAAAGGAAACATGTGCCTCACTGCTACCTTAGCTGCTCTCCCTACCCTGGGATGGAGGTAGCCATGTGACTGACAGTCACCTTTGCTAGGGTTGGAAAGGATGGACTTTGCCAGGGGACCTCACTGCCATCTTGGAATGTGACCATATGACAGAAACCATCTAAGGAAACCGACTCCTCACTGTGAGGCCCCAAGTAGGTGATTCTTCCACTATTTTCGATTGCACTAGCAAGCCTCAACCCACAGTCCCTTCTCTTACTTACTCTCCAGCATCTCTGGTTCCCTTTCTTCCTTCTCAGTCACAGGCTGCCCACCTGGTCAAGGCTGAGATAGTCCCTGACCAGAACCCTGAATGAAATTACTATACCCCAGGGGGCATCCATGCCAGGGATTGGTTTGTAACTTGCATCCTGACTGGCCACCCTTAAAGAAGTAAATTATGAAAAAATCCAAGAGGTTATCCAGGACAAGCATGATAACCCACCTCAATTCCTGGACCGCTTCACAAAGGCCCTCTTTACAATATGCCAGTCTGGGTCCCGAGACCCCCACATGGAAAACAACTCTTTAGGACCTCCTTCCCCTAGGGTTCCCCTGATAGTAGGGACAAACTTAGAGAAAGGGCCCCCGACTGCACAGGCTTTAAGGTGTGCCATGAGAGAGCTGAAAAAGCCTTAAAAAGTACCTGGTGCTAGCCAAGGCCTTTTGACTGCCCATAACAACTGCCCAGGCTCCCTAACCTCCCAAAGCCAGAGAACCTCCGAGTTCCTGTTCCAAATGAAGTCAGAAGGGTCATTGAACCCGGGCCTGTCTGATCCTTCAAAAACCACCCAGACCATGTATGCACAAGGTGCCATCAAGAGGGGCATCGGGTGTTGACTGTGCCCATGTTCCTTTCAGCATGGGCACATAAAGCCCAGGTGACCTCCTATAGTGTCCATGGATGACTGAGGGTCCAGGCTCCCTTGACTTAACCACTGCCATCTCTCACTGGGAGCCTCAAGTAGACATCACAGGGTATCAGGGTGATCTGTCTCCCTCTGAGAACTCGGGCCACCTATTTAGTCCTGATGGAGTTTTAGGGACCCGCATCTTCTTATTCCCCTGTTGTCAGGGTAGGGTCACAGTTTTATTAGCCTTATCAAATCCTATCAAATATGTTACTCAAGAAGCTTAAGTCCCCTGAGGCTATGGAGAGAGTAGTTATTGAGCCTGAGTAACATATTTGAATAACATATCTCTTACCTTGTAAGAAAGAGTCTTCTACATTTTTTGGGCTGCCCACCAGGTGTGCAATTCTCCTTACTAAGACGCTTGTACTTCTCCAGCTATTTTCTCCACCACCTGCTCTAACCACCTGTCTCTCCCCTTCTGCTGGGTAAGTGTCTCTATGGAGCTCCCTGCTTTGTTTCTTTTACTATGAAAGCTACACAAGTGTGCCAGGATACCTTTCCCTTCACAGCTGTAGGTATAGCCTGACTTTCAACAGCCAGGACATCTTTCCCTCCTGAGCAATGGGTATTCTTTGGCTTCTGAATGGCAGGATACTTTTCTATCAGACTCTGACACTTATATTTTGGTGCCCAAACCCGGAACTGACTACTTCCCTAGTTGTTTACCATTGGTTTTCCTCTCAGTTCCTCCAGGATCTCCAATGGGTGGCTCAGACCATCCTTACCCTACAGGACCAGATAAACTCACTGGGCCACCATAACTGCTACACAATTATGGAGAATTAACTAAGAGCAGAAAGAGGTGGCCTTTGTGTCTTCCCTAGGGTGGAATGTTGCTTCTGTGTCAACCAGTCAGGTATTGTAAAAGACAAGATCTAGCAACTACAGATGAACCTCCAAAAATGTAAGAAACAGCTTGATACCTCTGGCTAGTGACTCACTTTCTTCTTAACCTCCTTTTTCCTGCTTTTCTTAATCCTAATAGTTACACCCTGCCTTATAAACTTCATGTCTAGATTTCTTCAACAACAGATTCAAAAGATCTACAACCAGATTTTTAATCAGTTGCTATTATGGGATTACCAGCCCCTTTCCACAGAGCCAGAGGCCAACTACTCGTGATTATACCCTGATGGTGAAGATCAAGTTCACCCAAAGGACTCTAACGCCCTGATTCAGCCAGAAATACATAATGATAACATTGCCCTCTTTTCTATGACCTAATTGTTTATCAGTAATAAACAAAAAGAGGGGAATGTATGCTCCTCTAGCTACACGAGCAGCCAACCTCCCCCAGGACCTCTAACTACTTGGTTCACCCACAGAATGCTCTAACTGCTGTTCCTGCCCCCATCCTACAGAGTTAAAAAAAACAACCCAATCTCTGGATGTGAAATCTCACCAATCTCCACCCTGGAAAGTTCCACTCCCGTGCCAAGAAACTCTAAGCCCTGTATAGCCAGAGACTGCTCATTCATTTCCCAGCTGCCCAGACCCTAATAATCACACAAAACTATATTAATTTCAACACTGTTTGGCTTATTAGCTCAGGCTTCTTGTGAAGGAACTCTTACATCTTAAATTAAGCCATATCTATTAATATGTGGATCTTCACCAGGCTGTGGCCTACTGTTCAGGTTTTGGCATCTGTCTCCTTTGGCAGCTACATGGCATTTCTTTGACTCTGCCTAGAGAGAGAGAGAGAGAGAGAGAGTCTCTCTCTCTGGTCTGGCTTTACTCTGCTAAGTCATTGGCCGAAACAGCTTCTTTATTAACCAATGGTAATAAAACATTCATAGCATACAGAAGGGAACCCCATATCATCTCCCTGTTTATAAGACCTAAAAGCCCTGTTCAGTTCACTGCTGCTTTTCACCCAAGCAGAGGCAGTAACCCTCCTGGTTTTTTCCCTCCCAATAAATCTCTTGTGTGAGGTTTGTTGTGTGGTGTGACTTTGTGCTATTCCTTGGCTCCTGGCTGCCAGGATACCTTTCCATTTGAGCTGTAATGCTTACATGCCACAAACTTATTATGTAGCCAGAACTGGCCTTGGAACCCTGCCCTTCCTTCTCTACCCTCCTGAGTGCTGGGATCATAAGTGGGCATGCACACCATGCCTGACCCAAGTCCGGGATCATGGGTAGGCGTGCACCACCATGCCTGACCCAAGTGCTGGGATCATAAGTGAGCATGCCTGACCCAACTGCTGGGATCATGGGTAGGCGTGCACCACCATGCCTGATCCAAGTGCTGGGACCATAGGCGTGCATCATGATGCCTGACCCCAGATACATCCTTTTGGGTCAGTTCTTTTTGCCGTGTGCTGAGTGTCGAAGTTTTTCTGTTGATGTGACGTGGCTGCACCTTGCTTGTTCTCATTGTTACAGATAGGATGTCATTGTGGCACTTGGTGGTAACTTGCCCTTTCTGATGGGCCTTGGTGTCCAGTGCAGGGTATGTTGTGTTCCGATGCTCATCTCTTGGGAGTAGGTTTGACAGCAGAATGGCTGTCACAGGCCTGTGTTCCTGTGTCGAATGGATGTCATCAGAAGCATTTAAGTCAGCTGTTAGGAAGAACTTCTGGTTCCTGAAGGTGGTGGTCAGCTGGCTCCTGCCCTCAGAGGAGGAAGCCGTGACACTTCCTTTTGAGAACAGGAGGAGGAGGCCAGGCCTTGACTCCTTCCTGTCTGGCATTGGTCCCTTCCCATCGTCTAGGGTTCCCAGACTTCCCGGCAGTGTCCCAGCCACTTGGGGNAGGGAGTGAGGCAGGGACCCTGCCTGAGCCAATGTGTACCATTTGCAGTGCTGCTGGGAACAATGGGCTTTTGGAAAAAGCTCAGCTGATGATGGGGCTTACCCAGCATGCACGCAGCCCTGGGCCCCATCCCTTGCATCACTTAGCTGGATGTGGGGGTGCACCCTAGTACTATTGACAGGTAGGCAAGAGGTCAGAGGTTCCATCCTTGGTACACAGCGAGTTCATGGGCTACTTGAAAAGAAGGGGAAAAGAAAGAAAAAGAAAAAAGCACTAGACAGAAATTCCTCTTCTTAAATTGCCCCCAGTAGGGTGGGGAGGGAAAAGTCTTATCCCAGGAGCAGGTGTGGCCTCTGGCCTTTCCAAGTTCTTATAGTAAAGGCTTTTGTATGGAGATTCACATCATCTTTCTTCCCTCCTTCCTTTTTTTTTTNAGGGAGTGAGGCAGGGACCCTGCCTGAGCCAATGTGTACCATTTGCAGTGCTGCTGGGAACAATGGGCTTTTGGAAAAAGCTCAGCTGATGATGGGGCTTACCCAGCATGCACGCAGCCCTGGGCCCCATCCCTTGCATCACTTAGCTGGATGTGGGGGTGCACCCTAGTACTATTGACAGGTAGGCAAGAGGTCAGAGGTTCCATCCTTGGTACACAGCGAGTTCATGGGCTACTTGAAAAGAAGGGGAAAAGAAAGAAAAAGAAAAAAGCACTAGACAGAAATTCCTCTTCTTAAATTGCCCCCAGTAGGGTGGGGAGGGAAAAGTCTTATCCCAGGAGCAGGTGTGGCCTCTGGCCTTTCCAAGTTCTTATAGTAAAGGCTTTTGTATGGAGATTCACATCATCTTTCTTCCCTCCTTCCTTTTTTTTTTTACAGGGTTTCTCTGTGTATCTTTGTTGTCCCGTGTCCTGAAACTCACTCTGTAGATCAGGCTGGCTCAGACTCACAGAGATCCACCTGCCTCTTCCTCCTGAATGCTGGGATTAAAGGCATACGCCACCACACCCGGCTCACATTGTTTTTTCAAGCACAGTGTTCCACAAAACAGTGTGACTTCCAGAGACAGGCTGTGGAGACAACAGCACCACATGTAGGCAATCTCATTAAAGTCCTCCTTGCTCACCTGCTCGTGCCCTGGGCCGCCTGGCGCCTCTCCACTGGCTGTCCCTGGGAGGTATAACGTCAGGTTGTTTGCATCCCGCATGGCTCCCAGTTTTCCCCAGGAGTGGGTGATGTGGAGGGGTGACGACCTGATCTACTGTGACTCCTGACCTGGTTTGGTTTTCCCCTTGATGATGGAGTCCGAGGATGGCCCAGAGCACCGGTTCTGCCTGGGCATGCAGATCCGGTCAACAGCCCGTTTCCCCGGGGCCGAGGAAACAAAGCCTGTGGCCGCTGCCGCTGAGGGCTCTGTCTGCCCCCCTCTTCCTGAAACAGCTGTTTATTGTTTTGACAGGAGTTGGAACACTGTACCCTTCCCCTCCTCTGAGCCCTGCCTCCTGCTCAGGAGAACTTTGCCGTTTGCTCTGGAGGGAACACGGCGGACGATGAGGTACGCGCTTGATTAAAAGGATTTGTGTCGTGGGTTACCAGGAACTACTGTTAGGCGGCAAAGTGGTCCCACCTGAGGGAAGATCCTCGCTCTCTCCCTAACCTTTCCCTAGTCTCTTTTGTAGCTTTGTTCTCCTTTCCCCAGTGCCGCTGGAAGCAGGGGCTAGCGGAATGCTGGCTCAGGGATTTTGGCTGTAAGCTCCACTAGATTCCGCTTCTCCTGGCAGGGCTCAGTGCTGTCACGGCTGCAGCCTGGAGCTCTCTGTGTAGGGTTCCAGTTGACAGTGCAGGGGCAGGGACTGAATCTTGCCTGGGCAGGACACTGGGAGAGCGCCGAGTCTTCTCGAGACTGCATAGAACACCCCAGCATGTCTCTTGATGTAGAGAATGTTTTGATGAATGATTCTTGGGGCAGCCAGGAAAAAATGGTAGCTGGATCCTGCATTTGGGTTTCCTGAAGGAGACTGAAGTGGAAGCAGTGAGATACCTCTTAGTAAAGGTGTATGGCCTGTGGTATGTATGGCTTGTGGTGTGTGCTGCCTGTGGTGTGCACAGCCTGTGGTGTATGCTGCCTGTGGTGTGTACTGCCTGTGGTGTGTACGGCCTGTG
>LOEQ01004646.1:54253-67744 GCA_001685075.1 Bramus lutescens | reverse complement strand
GTGGTGTGTACTGCCTGTGGCATGCATGACCTGTGGTGTATGTTGCCTGTGGTGGGTAATGCCTGTGGTGTGCATGGCCTGTGGTGTGTACTGCCTGTGGCATGCATGACCTGTGGTGTATGTTGCCTGTGGTGTGTAATGCCTGTGGTGTGCATGGCCTGTGGTATGTACTGCCTGTGGTGTGCATGGTCTGTGGTGTGTACTGCCTGTGTCGTGTGTAACGGCTGGGGTGACAGTTGACCATGCACCTGGCCCTCATTTTCCTGAATCTGTGTTTATTCTGACCCTATTGTCATTAACATTGTGTTTGTGTGTGTGTGTGTGTATGCTCAACATGTCTGCATCCATGTGCACTCACATGTGTGGGTACAGAAGCCAGAAGAAGGCATTGGACCCCCTGGAGTTACAGGCAGTTGTGAGCTGTTGATGTGGGTGCCGGGAACCAAGAGCCGGCTCTCCAGCCTGATTCCAGTCTTCTTAATGAAAAGCATAACTGGAAACTGGCTTCTATTTTTTTTCTCCATCAATTGTATCATGTTTCTCCCCACAGGGAATTTTATAATAAAATGGTTCCCCCTTACCCTGACACGGCCCCCTGCCAAGAACAAGACCTAGAGGCAGATTCTCTGCCCTTAAAACCCATTGCTTCTGAGTGTGTTCAGCGACGTCATGCCAGCTGCCCCTTCAGTCTAGCTTGGTTTTAGCCAGAAAGCAGAGCTGTGGTCACCGCAGTGACCACTGGCCATTGTTAACTGTAAAGACGCCACAAGTGAGGATTCCCCACACCAGGCACACAAGGAGATACCTCACTAGTGGCAGAAGAGTGATCCAGTCAGGCTCCCCAGTTGATCTGAGGAAAAGCTGACCCTAGAATGGTGTTTGAGTTAGTTACTCCATGGTCGTCCTGAGCGGCAGAAAAGAGACTTGAGCCTGTCTGTGATGGTTGACAGGGTCTTGGAGGCACATTCCCTGGGTGGGACTCAGCCCCGGCACTGGATGCTGAGCGTAAGGGCAGTTGCTTAACTTTTCCAAGCCGTTTTCTTGTCTGCAGAATGGGATTAAATTAGAGTTACATCACAGGGTTGTTGAGGCAGGATTGAAAGACAGCTGGAGAAAGGTTTAGCCCAGCTTGGCCCGGCTCAGGAAGAATGCAGGTGTTTGTAGTCTGGAAGCTCACTCGATGTGGGGCAGGGCGCTTTAAGAAAAGAATTTAAAGTTGTAGATCACTAACAGGTAGAGAAGCAGGTGTGTAGACTATGAGAAGGGATAGCATAGTAGGAAAAAAGGCCAAGGCCTCAGACACAATGTTCAGAAAACAATAATAAAATGGTGGAAAAATTGGGAAAGGATGAGCTCTGTGGAGCGGCCTGACACACTTGCTATATCTGACTGCAAATTAAAAAAGATTTTTATTACTTTTAACTTATGTCCATGAATGTGTGTCTGTGTGCACATGAGTCCAGGTGCCCTCAGAGCCAGAGGTGTTCAATCTCAGGAGTTGCAGTGACTGTGACCGGCCTGTTGGATGCTGGGAGCCAAACTGTCGTCTGGGAGAGCAGTGCACACTCTTTCCTGCTGAACCTCTCTCCACCCCGCCCCAGACTCTTCGATCTTATCCGTGTCCTGACGCAGATATTCTAGGCCAGTGGTTCTCAACTGTCCTCATGCTGCGCCCCTTTAATACAGTTGCTCATGCTGTGGTGACCCCAGCCATAAAATTATTTTCATTGCTACTTAACTAATTTTGCTACTGTTATGAACTATAACGTAATTGTCTGTTTTCTGATGGTCTTAGGCAACCCCTGGGAAAGGGTCATTTGGCCCTAAAGGGCTGTGACCCACAGGTTGAGAACCGCTCTACTATCTTTTTCTTTTAAGTTACATTTATTCAGCATGTTGGGGTTGAGAGGGTACTTGTGCCATGCATGTGGAGGTCAGAGGACAACTTTCAGGTGTCATTTCTCTTTACCATATGAGACCCTGGGACCTGGGGGTGGAACTCAGAGAAGCAAAAAAGAAAAAAAAGAAAAAGAGCAATAAAACCGAAAGACAAATTAGTTCATTTGCTCTCCCTCATAGTTCACGAGTGGTTGTTGTCCACTGCTTAGCACAGGGCAGAATTGCTTTTGGCTCCTTAGTTTGTTGATAGCGGTGCCACATCTGGGACGGTCTGGACAGCGCCCTGTTCAGGTGGCTTCAGGCAGATCCGAGAGTGTTGCCCTTTATCCTTGGTACATAGGGCAGTTGGGCAGCTAGGTTTGGGTGCTGCTTGGGAAGGCGCTAGAGGCCTGGCCCATCGTGAGCAGGGAAGGAGAAGGTGGGTCCTGGGTGCTGTACAAGGTTCTGAGGCAGCTCCTGACAGCTGCCAGAGCTAGCCAGGGATTCCTTCAGACTCTAGGGGATTGTTTCTACTCTAGAATCTTCTTGAGTTCTTTTCCTATCTGTGCTCCAATGTGAGTAACGTTTCATCGTGTGAGGAACCTAGAGGCCAAGCTTCTTGCTGCCTGGTAAGTCAGCCTCTGTTCTTGAGATGCATTGGTTGACCAAGGAGTCTGTCATCCAATCATCCAGTCAGTCTAGGAAGAGCCAATGGATCTTGGCAGCAGGGTGAGCTCCTATGCCTA
Organism: Bramus lutescens; assembly: GCA_001685075.1. NCBI lineage: Eukaryota > Metazoa > Chordata > Mammalia > Rodentia > Cricetidae > Bramus > Bramus lutescens. The sequence continues at coordinate 65,120 of LOEQ01004646.1, read as the reverse complement.
AGGGATATGCCCTGGGACTGGTTTCTTGTCCAGGCTTGGGTGAAAGATCAGTCTTCTTTATCCACTGTGAAACTCTGCCTCTCCTTGGTCTTTGCAAAGGATGGGCCTTGGCCACTTCTCCTGCCTGATCTTGGCAAATGCCTAATGGAGGCACCCATGAGAAGCAGTGGGGATGTTTGACTGCATCCTTGTCCAAGACTGGGCAAAGCAGGGTTTCCCTCAGATTGCAATGGGGTCTTGGGCTCATTCCAGTTGTTCTGTAAGTGCTTGTTATATGGGCCTGAGATTCTTGTCTCCAGTGAAAACATAGCTCTGCATCCATGACTGGAACCTCTCTCCCTCAAGAACATTGTTGTGGTTATGACTGCCATACGTGCTCATTGCCTGGCCCAATGAGGCTTGGTCCTCCTACCTCTGTCCTTTGCAAAGCCCCAAGGAAGATGTTTGTGTCTCCATATTATACATGAGACAGAACCTCAGGTTAAGCAGCTTCCCCGGGGGATACACCTGGGACCTTGCTGGGCTCAGAGTCCCACCTAATCTACCCCACTTAATCTACTTTTTACCTCTAGTGTGGAATTTACCTAATCTACCCCACTTAATCTACTTTTTACCTCTAGTGTTGAATTTACCTAATCTACTCCACTTAATCTACTTTTTACCTGTAGTGCTGAATTAACACTCTTGGTTAACTGAGGGCTTGGGGGAGCCAGAGGATGCTATCTTAGGCCGAGGATTATACAGTGGTGAAGTGTGGAGCTCCATCATGTGAGTGTATGTGTGTGTGTGTGTCTGTGTGTGCAGTCAATAGGCAATAATGTGTGTGTGTGTGCGTGCGCACAATCAATAGGCAATAATATCCTATTTGTTGTTCTATTGCTTTGTTTGCCTTTGTAACATTGGTCACTACCAGACACTCTGTAGCCTGTTTAGCCTTTGCCTCCTCCTCTGGGTCTTGTTTATTGATGTGTCTCTGGTTACTAATCCACTAGGACCCACTAGCCTAGTCCATGGTAATTGATGGGTCTGGATGGCTCTCACTGATTTTCTCACCTCACAAACATACCAAGTACCTTGCAGGGCCTGTGCCGCCCTGGACTCATTATGCCTGGCCCTTCTTTGGGGAAGAAGGGTGGATTCCAGGCCATGGTGGCAGGTTTGTAGGCAGGAAGGCAAATGCTTCCTAGGAGTTTTGGTTTCTTTGGCAAGTGCTTTCTCCCCGCCTGTCCCCTGCTTTCCACAATAATGATAATGGCTTTTCCAGGTCCCTTCTGCATCCAGCTTCCAGCTGAGGGTCACCTTTCACCCTGATATGAGATGGAGAAAACAGGCTTGCCCAGCGTCCCCTCCAAAGAGGGACTGTTTGGAAGAAATGTTGTCACTTAGTTGGTGTGACTCTGTGAGGTTTTCTGAGGGGTGATCATTGGACCATGAGGTGGAGCCAGGAAGGTGGAGGCTTCACAGCATGGCTCTGTCCTGTGAAATGCCACCAGTGTCAGTGTATGTCCCAGAAGTTGGGGTGCAGGTGCTCATATAAGAACCCACACAGGAGCCAAGCTCTGTAGGGGTGAGTCTGGGAGTGGCCAGAGGATGGAGTTAGAGACAGACAACAAGATCACTGAGTCAGAGGGTCTCAGAGGTGGCAACAGAGCCCCACACCATCACAAGCTGAACCACTGGGCCAGCTCAGATCACCCAGGGGTCTTCTACATGATTCAAACTCATTTCTTTTTTTTTTAAACTATAACTTTTATTTTTATTTTCCCAGATGATTTTTCTTCTGCCTATCTGAAGTTACCTCTTTAGGCTTTGGTGGAGGTTGTGGGGCAACACCAGCAGGTCTAAATAATGGTGGCAATGTTTAGTCCTTCCACTAGCTTCATGAGATCGATTCCTGACCACCTTGCTATGAATGGCACAGCTCACATAGTAATACAGCTCAACATAGAGTTTGGGAAGCCCATAAATATAAAAGTCTCTTGCTTAAGAAATATCCCTGATGGCCCCAGCCTTTACAGTGTTACAAATGTTGGACTTCTTAATGGTCTGTCCTTGGCATATACCAGGCACAGTTTATGCGATGACCTGGCTGCACATGCCTGAGGCTCTTTCTGGTTTGATCTTCCTTCCTTCCTTCTTCTCTCCCTCCCTCCCTCCCTCCCTCCTTCTCCTCCTCTACCTTCTTCTTCTCATCATCATAATTATGACATTAGAATTACATTATTATTATCTTGGAGCCAAGACCCAAAAGAAGTCAACTCATTTCTTCCATGGCAGGGAGCACAGCCATCCACCCCTCTTCAAAAGTGCAGTTTTCAAAGTTCTGAGGAACAAATGTCAAAGAACTTGTAGGCCACATTGTCTGCCAAATGTCTCATTTTGGTCTAGAGAGAAATACAAAATGGTTTTAAAAGACTAATTGGCCATCCAGCTGACCCTCCCTTCCCTGGAGACTTGAGTTTCTAGGAAGATTCTGGGAAGCATGTTGTGCTCATTTCTAGCGCTTCACTCTGACAGCATTTCAGATTGCAAGGCTCTCACCAGCAGCACCGCGGGTGGTTTCAAGCCATCAGGGAAGCCTAAAAAGAAATGTCACCTCTGATGTAAATTCCTGAAATCTAAAAAGGTCCAGTTGGGTCACCAGCCGCAGCAACTCCCCTAGAGTTCAGAATAGGACGTCTATGGCTAGCAAATATCTGAGGGTGAAAAAAGGAACTCAAGCACGTTGCCTCTGCATGTTCTTTATTTTTCAAGTGAGGGGGGAAAATGAAGTGAAGGATGATCTCCTTGAGATTTTTAGTTTTTACAGACATAGTTGGAAATTTCCACAGGCAAAGACAATGATATCACATGCATTTTAAGATCACAAAAAGGGGCAGGTAGAACCTGACAAAGCAGCACTCAGGAACAGGTGACACCACCCAGGAAAGAGCCAGCATCCAAGGGGAAATACCTGACATTCCAAATCTTTAGATAAAGTTACTAAATGGCCCTGAATCCTGGATTCACCCATTCTCCTCCTCTAATCTCTTGTGATAATCAGCTTTGGGGATGCCCGTGTTTGTTTGCTAGCAGGTGGGGGGCACACTGCCTTCCTGCTCAGTGCCTACCTTCTATAGAAATTTCTATGTGGTCTCTTAGCAGGGAATTTTTTGGGACTGACTCTATGTGAATTTGACTGTTAGAGCCAAGAGTGAATGTTATCACTCTAAGGCCTCATGATGGGGAAATGGAAAGGTCATTCATTGCCTGTGCAGAAGTCACACTGCTGAGGTGTTTTGGAAATGAATCCCATTTCAAAGAGAAGAATCATGGTTTCACAAGGGTTTTACAGGTGTGACAGCAACTTTTCCAAAAGACAAGTGTTCCTGCAGCTGGGCAAAAACAAGTTATTCCATGTGGACATATACACTTCCCATGGATTAGTCTATTGGTCTCTCACATGACATTTACTGTATAGTCTTGTGGGCTCCAGCAATCATCTGCACCTACTGGGATGTTCGTGGTGGGGATTGGGAGATGTGCTGCTCTGGACCACCTCTAATGGCACAGGCGATACTGTCTCTCTGTGTCATCCCTCTTCTAGTTGGCAGAGGCTTTGCTTTGATCCTTGGTAAGTTGGCACAGCTGAGCCTGGAAGCCAACACTCGCCCTTGTCTCTCAGCAAGCACAAGGTGTCCTAGGACTTGATTAGAGAAAATTGGAGTTTGTTTCCCTTTAGAGCAGCTCTTCCCTAGGCTGAGCTGGTATATGTAATGGTCTGTTCTGTCCCTTTAAGAGACAAACACCGCCCACTCCCTCTCCCATCCACTGTGGGCAGATCTTCCTTCCTGCCTGCAGCCCGAGTCCCTCCCTTTCCATCTCACTCCCAAAGAGGCAGCTTCTGTCTTGTTCCCTTCTCCCCACTTCTCCCCTTCCCCTGCCTCTCTCTGCTCTTCTCCCTTCTCCTCTTACCCCCTTTTTCCCTTCTATAACCCACTAAATAAATACCCACTTTCTTTGCATGGCGTGCCTATCCATCTTGGTCTCTCACCCACCATGCAGCTCTCTGCCTGGGACCCAGCTGGCTTCATGACCCACCATGGATTTGGGACTGCTACCCACTGCCGCCACTCTGGGACCTGCAGCATTTCTGCCTCTGTGCCTCTCCGGGAACCTGCAGCATTTTATTTTCACCATAACATTGGTGCCGTGACTCACCCCTTGGGAATCCTGCTGCATTTTATTTTTACCATTACAATATAGATGTTGAAACCTTGATTTGCATCCATTTATATAAGCTGTTCTTATCCCAGAGTTCTCCTTCCTCCAAATATTTTGAGCACTTTCTGAGTATACGCCCCCATTTTCAGCCCCCTCCCAGCAGCCTCTTTTATGAACATCAGTAATGAAGACTAACATTTTAAAAGCACATGTATCCTATGTTATGACCCTGCTCTGAAATAGTTACTATGTACCTCCCTCCCTTCCTCTCTCCCTCCTCCCCCACCTCTCTCCCTCTCCCTCTTCTTCTCCCTCCCCTTTCCTGAGACAGGGTCTCACTATGTAGCCCTGAAACTCACCTGCTTGCTTCCTTAGTTGTTCTGGGATTAAATATGTGCATGAGTGTGAGTGTGTGTTGCATCCTATGCCAGAATGCACATGTGATTGTCAGAGGAAACCACATAGAAGCCTGTTCACTCCTTCTGTGGTACATTTTGGGTATGAGGCTCAGGTTGCAGGCTTTCTCTTGTGGTTTACACACAGGTGTCACTTTTTGTTTATTTGTTTGTTTAGTTTTTGTTTTTTTGAGACAGGGTTTCTCAGAAGCTATGGAACCTGTCCTGGAACTCACTCTGTAGACTAGGTTGACCTTGAACTCACAGAATCTACCTGCCTCTGCCTCCTGAGTTCTGGGGTTAAAGGTGTGCACCACCACCACCTGGCCCATCACTATTCTTATCCCCATTGTCAAAACAAGGAAACCAGCTTAATTTGATCTAGTCAAGGTCCTTAGTCCCTAATCTGAAACTCTGGGCCCAGAGCCCATATAGGTTGAATTTAGACTTTGAAGCACATGGATTGCTTAGCATCCATACAGTTCCCATGCAGCTAAACCAAGCAATGGGGCACATTAATGTTTATCCATAGAAATATTCAAATGGGATAGAGATTATAGAATAGAATGTCAGTTGGGGCTATGTAACTGGAGGTTTCTCTCCCACCAGCCAGTTCCTTAATAAACACTCTGAGGCTTAATATTAATTACAAACTATTTGGTCTATTAACTCAGGCTTATTATTGCCTAGCTCTTAAAATTTAAATTAACCCAGTTTTATTAATCTATGTGTTGCTACATGGCCATGGCATTACCACACATCTTGCTTCTCCAGAGGCTGCTAGTGTCTCTCTGACTCCGCCTTCTTTTTCCCTTTATCTTTGCTTGGATTTCCCACCTGGTTCTATTCTGCCTGGCTGTTGGCCAAATCAGCTTCTTTATTAACCAATGATAATAAAACGCATTCGCAGCATACAGAAGGGCATCCCACATCAGGGCTGAGCCGCCCCTTGAATTGCCAAAGGATGTTTGGCTTTCCAAGTTGTTCATAGAGATGTGGGTGAAGGCTGAAAAACTGTAATTTCTTGTGTGAAGTTAGGACTTAAATCCTGATCTACTGCCACGGCCTCAGATCTGTGTGACCTTCAACCCAGGACTTGTCTGGCTCTCGGTCAAGTGGGGCATCCTTCAGTGTGATGAGGTCTATTTCTTGGTGTAGGTGGGCTTGACTCAGAGAACTAAGGCTTGGGAAACTCAGCAATCACCCAGGTCATCACCTCACATACAGAATGAGGAACTAGTGAGGAACAAGCAAAGCTTCCTGGAAGTAGAAAAGCAGCCCTCTGAAAAGTAAGGGAGAGGACGGGAAGATGAGTGACCTTGCCTGGTGTTTTTATGCCCAGTCTGCTAGGCTCCAGCCTATAGTAAACTAGGGAGTCCATGGACAGGTGGACAGGCTTCTCACTGGTTCAGAATGGCTGTGGGGCTCTCTGGTTGGGTGGGAGATAAGGTAGGTGAAGTAGGCTTAGGATGTGAGAGTGAGGACTGGGGATCAGCCAGCATCACAGTAAAGGTTGAGGACCAGCTGTGTCCTGGTCACTCCGCCTCTGGGCTAAACTTACAGTGTTTAACTGTGTCCCCCAGAAGCTGTGCTCTCAATGTGTGGGAGGAGGGCTTCTGAGCTCAGTTTGGCTAATGTACAGCATTTGGTTCTAGTCTCTGCACTCACTTCTAGAATTAATCTGGAAGCCTTCTGCTGGTTTACAGATGTTTCTGCTGAGATGATCCCACAGTTTCTGTCTGTGTTGAGCTCATTAAGAAACCAGCTCTGCGAAAGGCCTATTCCTAGCTACCTACCTAAGAAGAAGAGGAAAATAAGGTTGGCTCAGCAGGTTGAAGGTGCTTGCTGCTAAACTTGGGGACCTGGGGACCTTTCTTAGTTAGAGTTTCTATTGCTGTGATAAACACTATGGCCTGAAAGAACAGGAAGGAAAGGATTTATTTTACCCTACAACTCTCAGGTCACACTCCATCACTGAGGGAAATCAGGGCAGGGGCTCAAGGCAGGAACCAGGAGGCAGGGGCTGATGCAAAGACCATGGAGGACTGCTGCTCCGGTTTGGTCTCCATGGCTTGCTCAGCCTGCCTTCTTACAGGTTTCTCAGCTAACCTTTCTTCTTGGGGTGTCTGGAGCACCACCCACCATAGTGATACTGAGAGCTGGAAGTTGGGATCTCCAGGAACGGCCAGGAGGGCAGAGCGAGCAGTTAAGATCTGCTCGGTTCTTTTGGCAGGCCTGGTCTCTAGGGGTCTGGTACTCTGGGTGATGAGGCCAGGTCCTATTGCCTTGTGGGGTGCATGGACCAGATGGAGGAGGCCTGGCTCCAGAATGGCTGGCTCACTGTGGGTCAAGGCTCATTCTGTCTGAGCTCTTGAAATCTCAGAGAGCCAGCAAGTCTCCAGGAATGATTTCTCCCTACACGGAAGAGTGTAGTAAGGTATCCTCGTGTTATTGCAAAACGTCCCACTATAGGAGCAGCAACATGCAGATCATGATCCAGTTGAGACTCGTCTGACTCTCCCCACTAATGTTGGGGTTCTGGTACCCTCTCCCCATCTCTCAGCATGTGAGCACAGATCCGGTTCTTCCTCCCAAACTCCCTGTGGACCTCTGAGAGCTCTGTCCACCCCTGCTCCCTCTCCCTGCCCACCCCACCTCCGTTCTAAAGCTCTCTCTGGCCAGCCCATTAGGCTGTTGTTCCACAGGGGCACCTCTTATCTTCATGTCCAGCACTCACCTTTCATGTCCCTTCTGCTTCTTGCCTTTCCTGATCACCCCACACTGAAGGACTTCCCAGCCTTCCTGCCAAGCAAGCCTTTCCCTTTCTTTCACAATGTTCCTCCTGTGGTTCCACTTGTTTGCTTGCTTGTGGGTGTGTGGTGGAGCAAACTGGGCGGGGTGGAAAGTGGGCAAAGCCTAGGTTATCAAGAGGCATTAGCTATGTCCTCAGTACTCCAGGAACTACAGAGCTGGGGAATGGGAACACCTCCCCCAGAGCCAGAGGTGCTCCGAATCTGAGCTAGCTGGAGTTCTGTGGAACTCTAACAGCTACCTCCTCACTTGCTGACACCGGGGCTGTGGCTCTGGCTCTGCCTCCGCCCAGCTTCAGCTCTGCCTCCAGCATCCTTCCCAGAGCACGCAGTCTCATTAACTACATCGGCTTAATTTGTGCTCTTGAGCAGGGACACACGTCTCATCTCTAGTGCATTGCACACAAATGTATCCTGTTAGAAATGATGTGGGCAGAGGCCTTTTGTTATTTTTATTATTTAAAATATTTTATGTGTACGAGTGTTTTGCCTGTGTGTATATATGTACACTATCCATATATCTGGTACCCGTGGAGGTCAGAAGAGGGAGGGGCATAAGATTCTCTGGAGCCGGAGTTACCAATGGCTGGGAGTGCCATTGGGATGCTGGGAATGGAAACCAGCAAGTGTTCTTAACCGCTGAGCTGTTTCTCCAGCCCAAGAAGCCATCTCTCACTCCAGATTTAATTTATTTAATCTATTTTCCCTCTTTCTTTCCCCTCCCCCCACAGGAGAAAATAATGAATATCAAGGGAAAAGTAGTCCTGTTGATGCTGGTTGTCTCGACTGTGCTTGTCGTGTTTTGGGAATATGTCAACAGGTAATTATGAAAGCAGCTGGAACTATGGCAATGGAAAGGCTGTTTTGATTCGGTGTGACTGGTGCCAGCAGAGTGACCAAGCAGGGTGAACAGAGGGACTGAGTGTAAACAGGATTCCACCCTTCCTGTAGTCCCCAGCCCCTGATGGTCGTTCAAACCACAGACCATCCAGGCACCTCCTGCCTAATTGTGATCTCTTTCCTTGTCGTGCTCCTAATGCCTGCATTTCTGTAGGCTAAGCCCAGGGAGAAGGCACATTAAGGCCAAAACAGCCTCGAGTATTTGTATAAGCTTATATAAGACATTTTAAGCCAGGCTGGGGTGTATGCATGGAATCCTTGTAATTGGGAGACAGAGACAAGAGGATTGTATGAGTTTACAGTGACTTCCAGGTCAGCCATAGCTTCACAGGGAGACCCTGACTCAAAAATAAAGGGGCAGGAAAGGTGGCTCAGCAGTTAAGAGCACTGGCTGCTCCTTCTGTGGACCCGGGTTTAATTTCCAGCACCCATATAGTGGCTCACAAACACCTGTAACTCCAGTTCCAGGGGATCCTGAGTTGTTTTCTGGCCTCCATGGGTGCCAGACACACAAGTGGTGCACACCTACACATACAGGCAAAACACTCACATACATAAAATTTAAAAATAATTAAAAATAAAGGAAAAAAGAGAAATAGATAAAATTCAGATAGGAATTCCACAAGAAACTAGCCCTAAGTTCTGCAGTCCTAAAGTGTCTGTGAAGTTTAAAGGAACTGTCCAAGTGGTTGGCTTTGGTGCAAAATTCCATACTACATTTTACTAGTGATTCAATTGTGCCTGGGTGAAGCACTCTCTCCCTCCCTTCTTTCCCTTGGCTTTGGAAAGCAGGATGAAGTAAATGTTTCTCAGTCATCAAACTCATCTGTCAATTAGAATCTGTATGTGCTGCCTCTGCCTTTGGAAGCTCCCATGTCAGTGGCCTCAGGGAGACCCAGCTTCATAGCAAAGCCCCAGCAGGTGCCTAAGAAGGGGCAATAGCCGAGCTCTGTTCAGCTTCAACGAGTGCGTTAATTATACAGCTAACTGTAGGAGCTGTCTTGAGATGACCATCTTCACAGTGGGGATGTTTTAACTCTAGGAGCTGACTTGTGATGACCATCTTCACAGTGGGAATGTTTTAGTGGCCTCAGAGTTCTGGTGCTTTGGGTTAACATCTGATTTACCTCTCAGAATTTTGGATTTCTAAGTTGGATGAGCCAGCAGACCTCCCCTGGCTACAAAAAAAAACAACTGTGTCCTTAGGTACAGGCCTAGGAGGGGCAGCCTCCAGTCAGAATGCAAAAGATACAGGTTCGAAGGGGTGACAGATATGTAACCACTTCTAGGATGTTCTGCTGTTTCATTCTGAGTAGCTAAGTTTGAGAAAAGGCGGGACAAGCTAGCGTGTGACCCACTTAAAAGGTCTGAAGAGTGGGTCCTTTGAGTTGAGGAAGTTAGTTCAAGAAAGAGATGATTCACTTGTTGGGTGTGACCCTTACGCTCTTGGGGGCCGAAGAGCATCCTGGCTAGATCATAAAACCAGACTGCCTGTTGTGTCCCACACTTCCCTTTACTGCCTGTGTGTGTGACCTTGGGACAGCTACACAGCTATTCTGTTCTTCAGTACCCGACCTGTAAAACTGGGGATAATATCCCAAGGGGTTGGGTCATGCTTGCAGTCCCCACACCAGACTGGCCAAGGCAGGTGGATCACTGTGAGTTGGAGCCAACCTGAGTTACATAGTAAGGTTGAGGTTCACCTGCACTACAGAATAAGGCATTATGTTAAAAACAGAAACAAAAACGAATTAACAAAAACCACAGCTCAGTGGTAGGGCACTTGCCTGGACTGTGCAATGGTTCAGTACCTACGCCTTAGATGAGCAAACAAGAAACATTCCTGTTCCATCATTAACAACACTCATCACACACTTGGGGGACTTCGACAACAGGAACTTACTTCTCAGTGTGCTCAAGGCCAGAGACTCAGTGCCCAAATGAAGTTTTCTTGGTTTGCAAACAGCTAGTGACCTTCTCCCTTGACCCATACTTTACGGAGAACAAGCAATTTGTAATTTTTTTTTCCTGATAAAAATGCTAAATCCACCATGAGGTCCCACCTTTATTTAAATGTCTATCTAAACGTAGTTATTTCTCAGAGGTCCAGTGTCATCATTCTGGGGACAGGGCTTCAACAGACACAGTTAGGGTGGCCACAGGCATTCACTGCACAGTAGCACTATTTGCACCAATGGACAAAACATGGCATCAAGATTTTGGCAGGTAGAAGTGGTGACTCCAGCCACTGAAGTTGTCCAAGAGAACAAGTGCCCCCTTAGGGCTGGAATGCTTGTTTGGATAGCCAGCAAGCTCTGAAACTGAGTTTGATTAGATGGCTTTGCTGTTGTCTACTTATAACTGTGCCTCTGTGTTATGAATGGCTCATAAAATGAAGACATGATGGCTAGAGAGAGGGCTCAGGGGTTAAGAGCGCTTGTTGCTCTTCCAGAGTTTAGTTCTCAGCACCCTCATTGGGCAGCTCACAGTTCCAGGGCCTTCAGCATCCTCTTCTAGCCTTAGAGGCACTGCACACATGCGTGTCTCTCTCTCTCTCTC
>LOEQ01004646.1:0-10599 GCA_001685075.1 Bramus lutescens | reverse complement strand
AGAGCCAGGTTTCTGCTAACCCTATAATGGCTCCCTCAGTCAAGATATCTCTTTCCTTGCTCTCATCTCTGTCCATCCTCCATCTCGACTATCCCATTCCCTCAAGTTCTTCTCAACCCTCCCTTTCTTTTCCTCCCCTATTCTCCCTTCTCTCCCCACCCCTATGCTCCCAATTTTGTCAGGAGATCTTGTCTGTTTCCAGTTTCCAGGTGGATCTACATGTTTTTCTTTGGGTTCACCTTATTATTTAGTTTCTCTAGGTTCAATGTCCTTTGTTTAGAGCTAGTATCCACTTACAAGTGAGTACATACCATATTCATCTTTTTGGGTCTGGTTTACCTCACTCAGGATAGTGTTTTCTAATTCTATCCATTTGCATGCAAAATTCAAGATGTCTTTTTTTTTTTTACCATTGAGTAGTATTCTAATGTGTAGATGTGCCACATTTTCTTATCCATTCTTCCCTTGAGGGGCATCTAGGTTGTTTCCAGGGTCTGGCTATTACAAATAATGCTGCTATGGACATAGTAGAACAAATGCTTTTGTAGTATGATTGAGCATCTTTTGGGTATATGTCCAAGAGTNGAGGGGCATCTAGGTTGTTTCCAGGGTCTGGCTATTACAAATAATGCTGCTATGGACATAGTAGAACAAATGCTTTTGTAGTATGATTGAGCATCTTTTGGGTATATGTCCAAGAGTGGTATTGCTGGATCCTGAGGTAGATTGATTCACAGTTTTCTGAGAAACCACCATACTGATTTCCAAGGTGGTTTTACAAGTTTGCATTCCCACCACCAATGGATGAATGTTCCCCTTACTCCACATTCTCTCCAGCATAAGCTATCATTGGTGTTTTTGATCTTAGCCATTTTGACAGATTTAAGATGGTATCTCAGAGTTGTTTTGATTTGCATTTCCCTGATAGRTAAGGATGTTGAATATTTCCTTAAATATCTTTTGGCCATTTGAGATTCCTCTGTTGAGAATTCTCTGTTTAGTTCAGTATTCCATTTTTTACTTGGGTTATTTAGAATTTTAATGTCTGATTTATTGAGTTCTTTATATATTTTGGAGATTAGTCCTTTGATGTGGGGTTGGTGAAGATCTTTTCCCATTCGGTAGGCTGCCTTTTTATCTTACTGACTGTGTCCTTTGCTTTACAGAAGCTTCTCAGTTTCAGGAGGTAGTCTTCAATGCATGGGCATAGGAGACCACTTCCTAAATATAACCCTAGTAACACAGACACTGAGAGCACCCATGTCAGTTTTAACAAGAAGAAAACAAGGTCCAAATGGAGTGTCTTCAGTGCCCAATATTCTCTTGGGAATAGATCGGTACTGCCAGGAGTTATTGTGTCTCATGTTAGTAGAACCCTAGTTTATTTAAATGTCATATTCTACAGTTATTTGAAGTGGTTGGAGATTACCTATCTATGCAGAATATGATCTCTGTGTATCTAAAGAACCTGATTAGTCTAACTATAAGTATGACAAACATGGAAGACTATTGACCTATAATTCTTAATACCTATATAGCTTCAAGACTAAGACTTCATGTTAGAATATTAAACAGTCTTTAAACAACTGTGCAGCAGATAAGGGCAATGACCTCAAAAATGTAAACAATGTGTAAGTATCTTGATCAGAGGTAGAAATATAAAGTACAATATGATAAATATATCCTAAAATTGTACCAATATATAAAATATTTTAAGCAGAGGTAGAAACATGCATGCATACATTATGACAAAATTCCTTTGCCTAGGTGTAAAAATATTGTAAACAGAAATAGGAGCATAGTCAATATAATTTGAATTTGTATCAATATACAAGAATCAATACCAATGTAAACTGCCTATAAATAATAGCTCAAAATTCACTCTGCTACTCACTATTATTATTAGTATGAGTAAGCTCACACTAATCTACGTATTATCCCATCCAATTTCCACTTTTTTCTTTTTCTTTTCAAAGAGATCCCTGAGTTTACATAATTCCTACCCCAACTCCCAACCCTATACCAGTTATAATCAACTGCTAATTGATGTCCCTAACCCTGAGGACAAACTTTGTGGGGAGAGAGGAGGTCATCTTCTAGAATTACTTCCCACCCTTCAATATTAGCCTCCAAAACATATATATTTTTCCCAACTTTCACAACAAAACAACTTTTAAACCAAAAACAATGCTCAGCATTTTGTTAGCTTGGCTAAATATTGAGCCAGGCACATCCTGGCCTTACAGAGCTAAAAGGTGATTGTCATAGGCACACATTCAAGAACAACAATATTATTTAAAACTTAGCAAAGTGTATTTACAGAAATGGGGTGATTTGTCGTAAACTGCATGCATACAACTGTATGCTTCTATTTCTCAAACTGTTCCCTTGCTCTACAAAAGGGTCCTGCATGCCTAACTCTGTATACGGGCAAACTTTAATAAGGTACTCTTTTTCCATCCTAATGCTTTGTTTTGGTTTGTTTTTCAGAATTAGGAGATGCAGTTAATGCCCCTCATGCCGCTCTCTTATATGTGCCCATTCGCTTTTATTGCCTCTAATCCTGTCAGCCCTGAATCAGAACAGTTCCCAGGTCTGGGGTGACAGCTGGTGTTTCCAGATAAGAAACCTGGGAATCAGTTCCTAAGGAAAATATTGGAGAAAAAATAGGGTTTTGGGAGTGATCTGCCCCATGAGTGACCGATAAAGTGGCACTAAAAGCTACCAAGAGAATCATCACTATTACGAGAGAGAAGAGAGTGTGCAGGCTGCATGGTCCCAGCAGTATTCTGCACTGTCCCGAGGTCCCCTGGTCCTTGTCTAATGAGAAACCATCTCTTCAGGTACTGTTGGACAAGTGTTCATACGCTGATCTGAAACTAGGCCACCTGGCTCCCAACAACAGGCCACCACTGTCGACCCAAAAACTTGTGTCTGGATGGTTATGCTTCTCTTTGGTGGTGTGGCCAGTATTTTCCTGTAACGAAGTGCTAGGGATGAAAGCTCTGGAAAGGCCCCAGCTTGACTTCTCCACGGTCAATGAGTTATGTAGGTGTTTTCTTCAGCAATGGGGTCTTGCAGTCAGTTTGTGGAGAGCAACCTATCGTCTTGGCAACAGCCTGGGTGGTTTGAGGATTCCCATGGGACCCCTTAGGACAAAACCCCAATTAGATTTAACCTAGTCTTAGAATTTGAAACTTCATTTGATGACAAGAGATGGGCAGTTGGGGCTGTCTCCATTATTTGGCAATTTCTGTTAAATCGCTTGGTGTGTGTGTGTGTGTGTGTGTGTGTGTGTGTGTGTGTGTGCATATATACACATATATGAAGCTTATGCTATTAGGTTTCCACACTACCCTTCAAATGGTCCTTAATTTTAGTTGTCTTTCTCTGTACTCCCTCCTCTGCCCCCTTCTTCCCTCTCACTCCCCACTTGAATCTCCCATCCCTGTCACCCCCACATTCATAATCATTTAGTCTACTTCCCTTTCCTAACAAGATCTTTCTGTCCCCCTAGTCCCTTATTCAATACCTAACCTCTGTGGTTCTGTGGACTGTAGCTTGGTTATCATTGACATTAGAACTAATATCCACATATAAGTGAATACATGCCATATTTGTTTTTCTGGGTCTGGGACAACTCACTCAGGATGTTTTTTTTCTACTTCCATCCATTTACCTGTGAATTTCATGATTTTGTTATTCTTAACAGCTGAGTAGTACTCCATTGTGTGAAAGAGCCACATTCTCTTTCTTCATTCTTCTGTCGAAGGACATCTAGGCTGTTTCTCTTTTCTGAATACCATGAATAGAGCAGCAATGAGAATGTGCAGGCATCTCTGGGAGGATGAAGCAGCCTTTGGATAGATGTCCAAGAGGGGTACAGCTGAATCTTGGGTAAGATTGACTCCCATCTTCCTGAGGAACCACCATACTGGCTGTCATAGTGGCCGGATGAATTTACACTCCCACCAGAAATGGAGAAGTGTTCCTCTTGCTCCACATCTTCACCAGCATAAGCTGTCACTTGTATTATTGATCTTAGCCATTCTGATGAGTGTAAGGTCGACTCTTAGAGTTGTTTTGATTTGCTTATCCCTGACAGCTAAAGATTTTGAACATTTCTTTAAGTATTTCTTAGCTATTTGGAATTTCCTCTTTTAAGAATTCTGTTTAGATCTGTGTAGGTGGGCCTTTCCATCTAGACCACTGCTCAGCTCTGTCCCACCAGCTGCTTTCCAAATAACTACAGAGACTTATTATTAATTATAAATACTCAGCTGAGAGTTTACTCTTGTCTCTAAGCAGCTCTTACAACTTAAATTAACCCATTTCTGTTCATCTGTGAGCTGCCCTGAGGCTCGTTTACCTCAGCTATGAACTTCCCAGGTTGCTCCTTCCTTGTCTGGCTGGAGACTCCTCTGATTTGCCCCTCCTTCCCAGTGCTCTCTCAACCCCCAAATCCTGCCTAATTATCAGCCAGCCAGCTTTTTATTAACAATGAGAGCAACACATCTTCACAGTATACAAAAGGATTATTCCGCAGCAGATCTGCATCCTGTTTTTTAATTGGATTATTTGTTTTGGTGTTTTGATCTTAGGCATTCTGACTGGGACAAGATGAATTCTCAAAGCAGGTTTAATTTTCATTTTTCTGAATTGCTAAGGATGTTGGAAACTTTTTAAGACGTTCTTAGTCATTTTTGATTCATCTTTTTGAGAACTCACTATTCATTTCCATAGCCCATTTTTTCAATTGGGTCATCTGTTTTCTAGACCCTATGTCATTTGAGTTCTGCTGGCAAGGCTTTCCTGAGTTTTCTAATTGGGTTGTTCAGTTTTTAATTCCATCTTCACTTCAGCTTGAATTTTCTTCAGTATTTCTGATTACTGAATTCAAATCCTAAATTGTCTTCATCATTTTGTTCAGATATTGTGTTTTCTTGAACTTCATTCAGGAGTGTTGTAATAAGGCCGCATAGCCTAATAAAAAAAATAAAACCCAAAACAAGCAAGCAGCCAAGTGGCCTTATCACAACACAGGAGTTTGTTCCAATCCTGTCTGTTCATTTCCTTGAATTCTTTGATCATATTTATGAATATTCTTTTAATTTCTGTGTGCTGGGTTTCATCTAGGTAATTGTATTGGAGGACATTTCTACACACTAGAGGGTGTAGGGGAGGTTAATATGGTCCTGGTCTTTCATATTATTTGTGGTTTTCCAACATGACCTGGTCACATGGGCTTCTTTCATTAGCTGCATGTCTGATGGCGGATTCTAGCCTGCCTCTATTGAGTAGAAATTCGGGTTTGTTTTGCTGTTGCCCAAGCTTGTTTGATTTTAGATCAGATATAAAGAGTTGCCAAGTCAGTCCTTCACATACTCAGTGTTGAGTTTTGATTCGAGAGACAGCGGATCTTCCACTTCCATGGTAACTAAAACAGGGTACAGTTGTGACACATGGTTGGCCTGGGCTGGTGCACAAGCTGTAATACCTGAGCTACACCTGGGACTGTGGGAGCCGGGAGCCACCAATGAGGGAGGCTGCTGCACAACCTGCCTCCTGGAAGTATGGGCAGCATGGGAGGGAGGGCTGGGGTGTGGGTAACTCACCTGGTTGGGCTGATGTGTTAGTGCAAGTCCAAGCAAAGCCTGGAGTGTAGGAACAACAGGATGGCAAGGAGAGACTCTGAGAGAACAAGCCTGCGTTTCTTTTAATCCTAGCTGGGACCCAAGAAGTACACGAGAATGGACACTAGACGGCACAGCAGAGAAAGTAACTGCTATCCCTTCTGAAGTGGAGCTGCTTCTAGAGGAGCCTACTGACGTCATCCTGCGGACTCTATGCACAGACCCATTAAATACTAGGGTGCGGGAAGATAGAATGACAGCCACAGGACAAGCCATCTTGTCCATCGCTATTAGAAGACCTCCACCAGGGAATCTGTGCTTGGTAAGTATTCATGCCAGTTCCTTTGCGTTCACTTCTGAAAGATCACTCATGTGTCTCCTCAAGTTTCCTTGTTATCAGCCTTTCAAATATGTCCTTTTCAAGTTTCTGACCAATGACCAAAGATCTACATCCCATAAGTAAATGCAGCCCTGTATCACAGGCCACCTTGACTTCCTGACCATAGTGACAGCAAGACACTCTGCTCGAAGTCCTAATGTCTAGGACTTATCTTGACGTCCCCAAGTGAATACGTTTGTACTAGCATAAGATTGAAATCTTTCTGTGAACAAAGTCCAAACTTTATTCTGCTTCCTACAACATGTTTTAGAGAATGCCCCATAAAACCGGTAAGTGGAAGGTGAGGAAGGGACCACAGGCAGCAAAGGTAGGTGCTGTCAGTGCCAGAACGATGTATGCATTTATGTAAACCCGTGTCTTCTAGAGGCGCTTGAGTCTGAACTTACATATAATTTCCATTGGATGATAGACTGTTGTACACGTCCAGATTTGGCACAGTATTTAACATATTGCCCAAACAACTATTGTTCATAATGGGCAGTGAAGGTATCCATTGAGAATCCCGTATTAATCATTTTGTTCCTAGCAGGGCACAATAGAGCAAGGTATGAACTTCTCAAGAGAAAATTAAATGGTTCTATCAGTAGAAGCAGGCATAGTTCCGAGCTCAGATATTTGTTCAGTAATTTTCCTGTTGAATCTTGCTTAAAGAAGCCACGCTACATTCTTAACCTCTGACACCTTAGGCACCATAGACAAACTTAGAGTGGTCCTACTGGCTTGCAACACCCTCGGAGAGCCTTCTCCTGTCCCTGGGCAATTCCCTGAAGCAGTAGCCAGATGTACCCTGGTATAGATGAGTCAGACCAGTACATATGAGCAGGCTTTCTGTTGTCTCCAGCAAAGGAACCTCAGGATTGACATTCTGGGGATCCTGAACTGGGCAAAGCTTTCACACTAGCTTTTAATGGTGTAGCAGCACATGAATGGCTGTTATCTAGCCATCTGTGATGGGCTATAAAATAGCACATTTTTCTAGACAGGAACATTTTTGGACTTGTATTATGGTAAGAAAGTGTGTGTGTATCCTGTCTATGAAAGGGCAGAGTTTAATTGATTCTTCCCTACTTTCTTTACTGTAACAAGAACTCCCTTCCCAATTTTGACATTTTCGATGATAACTTACTGGTTAGAAGTGAGCCTAGAAACAGAACTACAGAAGCGAAGACCTATATGTGTTATGGGTTTCGACTGAAACCAAAGTTCATCGCAGGCAGGAAGTGATGTGGGCAGAGATTAGAGAAACTGGGGAGGTCGGGTAGGGCTGTGCTGTGGTGTTCGTATATTGTACTGGGAACATGGACAGCATTCTGTGGGCGAAGGGGATGCGGTGAGGAATTCGTACAGGCTGTGAACTGAACTGCGTCTCTCATCACAGTTCATACAGAATATAACAGGCACGAAACAAAGCTATTTGTGGGTGAAGACACTACTAACTACAGATTACCAGCAATTTGACTGATCAAAAAACGTTTCTCTCAAAATATTTATCTCCCAGACAAAAATGGCAGATTAAATATAACAATTTCACTACTTCTGAAATTCCACTAAAATTTAGTAAATGGATTTTTAAATCCCACAAACCTATCAGTACATAGAGAGGAGACAGTAAAAAAGTTTGAGAAGTCATCCTCAGGAAAATGATATGAAATACTGTGGGAAAAGCCAAGATATGCAATGACAAATACCACAGAATCTTGCAGAGAGATTCTCAAAGGTTCTAACGTGAAGAAAAAGACAGACCAAGAAGCTGTCATCGATTAGAGAAGAAGGAAACGCAACAACCAGGTGCAGTGGGAACTTTGAAGGCAGAAAAATAACATCGCTGTTAAACTGGGGACATCCAAATGAAGTCTGGTTCAGGTATCGGTAGTATTTGCCATCAAATAACATCGCTGTTAAACTGGGGACATCCAAATGAAGTCTGGTTCAGGTATCGGTAGTATTTGACATCATTTCATAGTTTTGGCAAATATGCTACGCTTATGAGCAATGCTAACAAGAGAGGACGGATATCTGCTCCAGTTCTAAGACTCTTTTGTAAAGGTAAAATTATTTCAAAAGTAGCTTTTACAATACCACCACTGTTGAAAGAGAGAAGTCCAGCTTCCCTCTCTCACTCAGGGCACTTGGGCAACTGTTCCTGGAACTGATGATCTCCAGAGTACAGACTGATAGAAACTGGATTTCTGTGGTCCTGGGAAACAGGATGTGAGCTCAGTGTGTACACACACTTTGGCGACGCTGACCTTAGAGTTACATGGCGGAGTGGCACCCACTGCAAGGCCCTACACACCAGACAGGGAAAGCATCAACTCAGGGACCAATATGAGTCTCCATCAGGCTCCCTCCTGCAGTCATGGCTAAGAGAAATTGCATTTTGCTCTGAACCTCAAATTCCACTTTATGATATTTGGGAAAGTAATGGATTCTTTCTTGACTATTAACCTATTCCTGCCACTTTGCTGCAGTCAGTCCCTATAAAGAGGTCTATGTCAATTTTTTGAGATTTTCAAGTTGTGTCGTCTGCGATCTTGCTTTCTTCCTCCTCAAACTGCATGCCTTCAGTTCCCTTTCTTCATTAGTTGCTTTTTTTCTCTTGTCATGGTGACTTGACATAAACCGCTTAAAGGAGTGGAGATTTGGATTGGCTTAGTGGAGATGCAGCCTGTCGTCACAAGGACATGGCACCTGTAGCACTTTGTCTATGAGGCAGGAGCATGAACAGCAACCAGGAAGCAGAAAGATGGAGAAGTGGCCCCACCAATCCCCATGCCCAAACCCAAGGCTTCTCTCAGTGGCACCATTTCCTTGTCTGAACCTGATTTGTCCACATCTTTATTTTGGCATTTGCTTATTTTTGAGACAGGCCTGGAACACAGGCACTATGCGCCTGAGGATAAACTGATCCTCTGCTCCTACTGGGACTGACATGCACCCCCATGCCTGGCTCTTGTTCCAGCTTCGGATACCCCATTCTCTCTCCTTGACAAACATTTCCTGCTCCATCTTTTTTCTCTGCCTCTTCACCCCAATACTGATCATTGGTGGTGGGAAGTAACCATCCCACGGCCTGCTTATTAGGCTGAGAATGCCCTCGATCCTGTGTGTCATCTCACTGCAGTCAGCATCCTGGACTTCCACACTCCCTCCAAGGAAACCCATTAAGCTCTGCTTACAGCCTTCTACATTCCTCCTGCAAACCATTGTCAAAATCAAGTTCATTACAGCGGTGGCCACTGCTCTGCATCAGAGTTTTGCCTTGGTTATTTCTCTTGTTGCTGTAAAGTAGTAAAATAACCAACAGAAGAAATTTCAGGAAGAAAGGGCTTATTTCAGCAACAGAGCCGTTACAGCAGGGAAGGCACTGTAGTCTTGTATGTTAAGTGAATTCAATGTGTAAATATAAGTTAAAATGCATTGTCCCCAAATTCATATGGTAAAGCCTTGGATGTTGGTACCTAGGCACAGAGCTGTATTTGGAAACAAGATATATAAGGTAATTAAATCGAAATTAGGTTGTAGGGTAGACCCAAATCCAATATGATTATGTTTTAAGAAAAGGGAAATCTAGACACAAGCAAACAGGGAAGGAAATGTGAAGATACAGAAAAAAACAGAATTACTTACAAGTCAAGGAGAGAGGGAGAGAGGGTTGGGTCAGATCATTCTCTTTTGTACCTAGATCATTTGTACCTAGTCCTTGCGTACAAATCAACCCTGCTAACTCAATGGTCTTGGACACCAAGCCTCTGTAGGTCCCAGGAAGCTTGTCCCACGAGGAGCTGTGACAGGTGAGAGACGAAGACAGATAGGCATGTCATGTGCAGAGAGGGTTTGGGTATAGTTTATTCAGTGGGTTATGGGAGAAAAGGGAAGGGGGAAGAGAGAGAGAGGAAGAGAGAGAGAGAGAGAGAGAGAGAGAGAGGGAGAGAGGAGAGAAAGAGAAACAGAGAGGGGATAGAGGAGAGGAACCATGGCAGAAGCCACCTCTTCTGAAGAGAGACCGGGCAGAGATAGTATAGGCTATAAGCAGAAGGAAGATCCACTTGCCTTGGCAGAAGTTGGGGAGTGTTTTTTAAAGGGACAGGACAGACCATTACATTCCCATCTCTTTTTTTATAATAAAAGGGCGGGGGAATCTTGAGAAATCTGGGTGCTGGTCACATCCTGGAGTAGCTGGTATCTTTGCTTCTGTCCACTGTTTGCGGTATGGAAATGTCCAGTGTCTCTTAGACCTGTTTAAGATAATGGCAGAACAGAAGACAACATTAAGTTTAGTATCTGACTTGTTTAAGACAGATTCTTCAATTTGGCTCCCTGGAACTCACAAGAATTCTTTGGGTTTGTGAAAACATAAGTTTAAATCAGCAGCATATTTATACCAGAATGACTGTGACAGATATTTTTGCATAATAAAAAGTACCATCAGAGGAATGTAAAATGACTAAAAGACACTTAAGGAAATGCTTGACATCCTTAGTCATCGGAGAAATGCAAATCAGAACAACTCCTGAAAGAATGACCAAGATCAAAAACACTGATGACAACTTATGCTGGAGAGGT
>LOEQ01004645.1:77045-106212 GCA_001685075.1 Bramus lutescens | reverse complement strand
AATGACTGAAATGGATACTCAGGGAAAATTTAAGGGAACCCAGGGCCTGCATTATAGAGCCTAATACCAACAGGATTAAGTTAGGTTTCTGGATTATACATTTTTTTGTGAAAATTAATACAACACTCTAGGAGAAAAAGAAGATGACCAATGATTAGAAGAAAAGAGAGCCAACAAACAGATATTTAAGTCATAAATAAACATTTATGTAATAAACACATAACAAACATACTGTAATAATAATAATAATAGATAATAAGCAGACATTTAGGTAATAAATAAACAAATCCAGATATTTGGAACATATAGTCATAACAAATTAAGACAATAACATCTCTCAGATTTGTTCTAAGTGTTCTCTGTCCTAAGAGCTGTCCTGCACAGAATTGACACAGACATATTTTGTCTCCTGTGTGTTCAGACACTTACTGTAGTTATCAGGTAACTTCTGTGTTCCACTCTACAGTCAGTGGCTGAAGTTTACCCCTTTAAAAAGATCTGAGCTCTTGTTCTCTTCCTTCCTTCCTTCCTTCCTTCCTTCCTTCCTTACTCTCTTTCTTCCCTTCTTCCTTCCTTTCTTTCTTCTTTTCTTTTTTCCTTCCTTCCTTCCTTCCTTCCTTCCTTCCTTCCTCTCTTTCTTCCCTTCTTNTTCCTTCCTTCCTTCCTTCCTCTCTTTCTTCCCTTCTTCCTTCCTTTCTTTCTTCTTTTCTTTTTTCCTTCCTTCCTTCCTTTCTTCCCTCCCTCCTTCCTTCCTTCCTCCCTTCCCTCCCTCCTTCCTTCCTTTTCCCCTTCCTTCCTCTCTTTCTTCCCTTCTTCCTTCCTTTGTTTCTTCTTTCCTTCCTTCCTTCCTTCCTCCCTTCGCTCCTTCCTTCCTTTTTTCCTTATTTTTTTTTTGTATTTTGGCCATGTTGCTGTCGGAGGGCCACTTTGCAGTTGGAGCAATGCTGATCAGAGTGTCCTGCACTGCTGCCACGAGTCAGGATGACATCTTGGCTCAGGCTGCTGCTGAGGTCCATGCCTGGGTCTATTGTCCTACCTCAGCCAGGGTCTGGGTTGATATCCATGGCCTGTATTGCAACCCTATTGCATTCAACAGCTGCACGGATGCCTGTTCTGGGCTTACACCTATGGCCATGTTTGTGTCTGAGGGACATGCTCATATGAATGGCCTTTTTTTCCCCAATGTTACCACTGCAGACTGTGAGGATGTCTGGAATCTGGGCCAACATCCAAGGCCACACTGGTGCCCAGAGGTCATGCTGCCACCAGAGCCATAAGATCAGGATGACATATTCTGTCACCCAGAGCCATGGTGACATCCAGGCCCAAGCTGTTCAGGTCCCTGGTCCTACTGCAGTCAGTGTTTGTGTTGATGCCCATGGCTCTCGTTACCATTGAAAGCCATGCTACTGCTCAGTGTCTGGGCTGCCACCTGGGGCCATGTTGGAGTCAGGGGCCACACTGCTTCTGGGCTCAGGCTGACTGGAGAGCTCTGCATAGCCACCCAGGCCTTGGGTGACATATGGGCCCAAGCTTTTTCTGCTGGCCTTGTCTTCATCTGAGATCCTACTGCAGCTGGGATCAGGTGTTGATGTCCATTGCCAGTGTTAACACGGGGCCCATGGAAATCATGTGTTAATGAGTGCTCTACCAAACTGACCCTGCCTCTCATGCTGGGCACGGGAGAACTGGTTCTGCTCTTTTCTCGGAGGGGTGGTCCCAGAGGCCTGGAGTGACCTCAGCACACATTCCAGGGCTTTGAGTTGGCCCTCCCCAGCGTTATCTCCACGTATGTTCTTCTGGGGCACATAAAGGGACTGGTCATGCAGAACCATAGCAGCAGGATCTCCATGACTTGACTTGGGTTAAGATCAGGATTCTGAGATGAGTTTTGATGAGGTTTCAGTGTTGATTGTGCACCAGAATCCAGAGGCCTTATACCTGACCAACAGCACACTACCTAATGAACATCTGAAAGAGAAGCTATTTGGACAAAATACCAAATGGTTTACTGAAGCTCCCATTGATGCTGAGATGAATAAAGAGGTAGGAAAGACAAAGGAGTGATCTTTTGTTGTCACTGTTTGCTTTGTTTGTTTGTTTTTGTTTTGCTTTCTAACAACCTAGAAATATTCCTGAGCCATTGGCCAAACAGTTTTGTAATTAATATAGTTTCTATCTGATTATTTGGGTCCGGGTCGCTAGGAAGCAAAAAACAGTCTCAGTTTACATAATGTTTGGCAATGCACATCTACACAAAGCCTAAGGAAGCTTTAAAAAAGGGCTTCTAGACCCACAAAAATTGGAGTCAATTAGAACTTCTTGGTAGCTCCATATTTTTTTTCAGATAGACTCTCTTTGATGGTGGCTAGCAGAGACTCTGTGGCTTTAAGAGATGACTTCCTGGTTCATGATTGTGGTAGTAATGGGTCTAGCTCTTTTCTGAGGTCCTGCTACAGGGCAGTTATGAAGTTTATGAATAGCATGAGGCAAATGTCTTAATGGTAGCTATATAGGCCTGCTGTATCCCTGGAGCTGAGGCATTGAAAATGGCTCACAGAGCTGGCAGTAAATGTACCTCTGCCATATTGTGGTATGGGAAGTGATTCTGTATATGTGTTGCTTTTATTAGTTAACAAGTAAAGCTGATTTGGCCTAGAGCAGGGAAGAATAGAGCAAGACAGGAATTCCAAGCAGAGACAGAGGAGGAAAGAAGGTAGGGTTAGAGATATGCCACATAGCCGCCAAAGGAGATAGATGCCCAGAAGCCTTACAGGTAAACCATGAACCTCCTGATAAAATACAAAATAATAGGAATGGGTCAATTTAAGATGTAATAGTTAGTTAGTAAGACACCTAAGCTAATAGGTAAAGGAGTGTTGTAATTAATAAGGTGTTATTATTTTGTGTCTGGGTGGCTGGGAACTTAACAAGTAGTCTCTGCCTACAGTACTGAAAGGCTGAGAGACAGAGCCAGCAGCAAGGCCACAGAAACCACACTGCTTAGCACTTTGAAAAATCACTCTTTGTCAAAAAGGTATTACAGATACACAATAAAGACAGATTAAGACCAAAAAAAAAAAAAGACACGTAACTGGGTTACAGTGTTGGATAAATGTGCATGGGTTTAAAGAGAGAGAAGAGTACAGACAGTCATAAATTAAAGGAGTAAAGAAAAGAAAATAGATACTAAAAATAATAGACAAAAAACCATGTAAAGATGGAAAATATGCAAAGAATCTGGATTATGTATATTATTGTACTTTATTTAAATTTTTTTGACTGTGAATGAGCTAATTACACAGAGACAATTTATTGTATGGGCTGCTAAGCTAAACCAAAATATATACTTTAAAGGTAGTTTGACTTCAAAATTTGAGTCTAAGGATATGTTACTTTGGAAAAGAGGTTCTTCTTTTGATTTCACAGAGATTGGAAACATGTATATTCCTTCCAGATTTATGTGGTATGATGGAACAAGAATCCCTGAAAGGTCTCCACAAACCCTAAAAATACTTTCCCCAACAAACAGCAGGAAGCAGTTTGGGGAAAATTACATCCAAATTCCAAAAATGATTGTTTAAATCTCTTTCAAATAAATGGGAGGGGATCATGTGATATAGAAATGAATGCTTTCCATTGGTATAAACTTTGGTTTACTGATACAAATTTAAGGTCAATTTTGTTATGTGTATATTTATACTCTTGTTTAAGGTATTATGTTTATACAACTCATTTAAAAATTTAATGCATAATTAAAAATTTAAATTAATAGTCACTTATAAATTGTCAAACTTGTAGTTATGTTAGGTATGTTTTCTAGATATACACAGACATATCAGTTAAATAGGTAATCTTTAACACTTCAAAAGCCTACAGATCACGGCATTTAAAATGCTTTAAGAACTTAGACTGTTCTCAACAGTGAGACATGTCTGCTTTTGGCAACACCAATTACTTCAGAGAGGTTAATGGGCATTGAAGAAACTCATTATGGAATTTGCCTTCAGTGTGACAAGAAACTGCTCTTGCCTGGACTACTTGATGGTATGCTGTATAAACTGGACATGCAGGATGCACTGAAAATGACTACTGAACTTGCCTAAAGAAGGTGAGACAATGAAGCTTCAGGGTTTCTGCTTCATTAAAGGGTCTGCCAGACATTCTGCATGACACAGAAGAAAGGGACTGACAAACTGCCAATATAGGTGAAACAGTCTTTCAAATTTCTTGCTTTGTGGAAACTTCTGTCAGATATTACTGCATGCCTGTAGCATGTGCAGGGATGCCCCAATGTTACAAAAGAACTTTGACTGACTATCCAGGCAATGAGATGTCTTAGTTAATTCTAGAGTTTGGAAGTTGCTTATAATGTACTTCCTGTTTATTTAGGTAATATTATAACCTTCTGAAGTCTTTGATGGAGTTAAAGACAGAGAGTTGAATCATAGTTTAAATTAGTTATAATAAAAGGTAAATTAGATATAAAACTTTAGACTCACAAGGATAAAATAGATGATATGGTATTTTCTAGAATTTTGCCAGGTACAAATAGACTAAATATTATAATGTAATTATTGCTTCATACTAGTTTTGTTACATATAATTATGCTATGTTAAAGTTAAAAACTTCCATTTTACTTAGACAGAAAGGGGAGATGATGTGAGCTACCTCATTGTATGCTGTTTATATGTTTTATTACCATTGGTTAATAAGGAAACTCCTTTGGCCTCTTGCAGGGCAGAATATAGTAAGGCAGGAAATTCAAGCAGAGTTAAGAGAGGAAAGAAGGCAGAGTCAGGGAGATGCCATGTAGCCATCCAAGAAGCAAGAGGCAACAAACCATTAGCCTTGTGATAAAAATATAAAATAATAGAAATTGGTTAATTTAAGATGTAAGAGCTACCTACAAATATGCCTGAGTAATTGGCCAAACAGTGTTGTAATTAATATAGTTTCTGTGTGATTTTTTGGGTCTGGGTGGCTAGGAAAAGAAAAAAGCAGTCTCAGTTTACAAATATTCTTATTTGCATTTTTTTGTTTTTATTATTTATTTTAAAGTTTTTCTTTAGGAGTGTTACAAGGGTGAAGTGTGGATATGTAGGGACTGAGAAATGAGTGGAATTATGGCACATGATGTGAAATTACCAAAGAATTAATTAAAAATTGTGGGTTTTTTTTTTTTAAATCTGGGGNGAATTAATTAAAAATTGTGTTTTTTTTTTTAAATCTGGGGGCTGGACAGATGGCTTGGTAAATAAGCACACTGGCTGCTCTTAGGGAGGACCTGAGTTTAATTCTCAGCATCCACATGGCAGGGCACAACTCTCTGTAGCTCCAGTTTTAGGGGACCCAGCACCCTCACAGAGAATGGAAAACAGTAGTGCACAATAAATAAATAAATAAATAAATGAATAAATAAATAAATAAATCTTTAAAAAAAGGGTCTGAACTTTGCAATTGGAGGTTTCTCTCCTTCCTGCCAGTTCCCAAATATCCGCTCTGAGGCATAGTATTAATTACAAACTGTTCAGCCTATGGCTCAGGCTTATTACTAATTAGCTTCTATATTTTAAATGAACCCATTTCTATTAGTTTATATTTTACCACGAGTCTGATGGCTTGTTACCTCATATCTTGCTTCTCATGAGGCTTCTGGCATCTCTCTGACTCTGCCTTCTTTCCCTCTGGCTCTTTTCTTGGATTTCCTGCTTAGGTATATTCTGCCTGGCTATTGGCCAAATCAGCTTCCTTATTAGTCAATGGTAATAAGACCTAGTCACAACATACAAAAGGACATCCCATATTAGACCTCAACGTCCGTCATAAATTTTAAGAATTGAAAAGTGTTTTCATGCTCTCTGCCATGATAAAATCATAGTCTGCATAGTTTGTCAAAGAGATACCTGATTCTTGGGGAAAAAAAAAAGAGAGAAGCTCCTCTGGTAGAGTTCTATTCATGATGAAAATTCTCTTCCTGGCTCAGAGATGCCTGCCTTACTTAATCTTAGTAAAAGAATCCCTGTGTTTTTCCCCCTCCTTTAAGGTCACCAACTATATCAGATCTTATTTTACCTTAATTAACTATTTATATACCTCTCCAAATACAGTCAATTGACAGGGTTAAGAGTTCAACAAACAGATTCAGATTGACAGAATATAGTCCATTATTATGGAAAGTTTCAAACCATGTTTCAGTTTGATAGAAAACTACCCATGTGTCTTTGAACTGATTATTTACTTTCCTTGGGTGTCATATTCCCTTCTTATATAGGGAAAGAGGTGAAAGGACTCTGTTGGGCAAAGGATTTCTAGGTATCCACTTAGGTTTAATATTCTCTAGTTTCATCATTGTTCGTTTTAGTATAGAACTACTTTCAGGCAAAAGATGGTGGAGACAACCGAAGTGCAACCACATTTGTTCCAATGATTCTTACTAGCTGGAACCTGAAGGCAGAGGAAGCCGATGAACTGAACCAGCAAGTTTCAAGTTGAGAAATAACTGCTCATTTATTTAAAGAAATATAGAAACCTTTTTCTTCTTTCCAACATTTTTTCAAAGTAAGCACACTAATCTTCCTGTTTGTTTTTTTTTTTTGAGAGCAATTAAGGCAGCCAGGTTCTGACCTATTTTCTACGTGATTTTGGTGGTACATTCTCATTGACAGAAAATTACCTGACTGTCATTATCAGTTTGGTGGAACCCAAAGTAGCTTTTCTAAAATGACAATTTAAGCAACAACAACTTATTTTAAAGTAACATGTTCAATCTCTTTATCAGAAACAGAGACTCAATTCTGGTTAACTTAATTTTAGGCTGTGATCAAAGAAGTGATTTCTCAGAGATGAAGAAATTTGAAGATAGACACTCTGGGTTCAGAAAAAGAAATGGCAATGATGAGCATAACACCTTTCTATTTTCTATTGAATTCTGCAGGATTAGAAACCCAAGATCATATTCAGCAAAGGTTCAGTTAGCTGTTTTATATAGCGACCAGATTTTACCAGCAGCCTAGCAGATCCATGATCTCTGACTGCTCTAGCGACAGCGCAAGCAAATCCTAGGAAGAAAAGCACTAAGCTCAGCAGTGCAAAAGGATATGCCTGGATAGGCTTTCTCCATCCAGCATTCTAACTAGGGTGCAATACCCGCTGCCCCGATATGGACAGAGAACATTTGCTTTGGCTTTTAAAAAAAATGGAAAATGTGTGCTCTAATGGAAGAATCAAATTATATCAGAAAAGGAAGCACTTTAAGCTTTATTGCTGTAGATCACTCTGCCTCCAGCTGTGAAACTGATTGATGTTTAAAGCCCCTGAGGCACTGGCAGCTGTGGTGGCTGATTCCAATAAGAAAAAAAAAAGTATGTGAGTGTGTTTGGGTGAATTCACGGGTGTGTAAGTGTGTGAAGGTAGAGTAAGAACTGTATTAGTAAAATTTATTTTTGTAAATTTTCCCTAAAGACTTTTCATAAATTTCCTTCAAAATAGGTTCATGGAAACTCAGATCAGTATTTAATAAACAGATATTTAGAGGTAATATAGAAAATATATATAAATGTCTGTGTATATTACATATTTTTGAATATAACTATATATAATATCTGTATATATACAACGGAGAAGGAAAAGGAGGGATGAAGAGAGGTGGGATAAGAATCTGCTCAGTTAGATGATGAGATGACTCTTATTTCTTTATCAACAAATAAATGGCAGATGAGTTATTACAGGTACTAAGAGATACCATAAGCACTTAATTTTTTCTTGTTAAAAACATGTTACCGAATATCAGGGTAGAAATAGTGTTAATAAGTCCTTTTGAGGGATACTTTCACTAAACTGGATTAGATTAGCTTGAGCTGACTTTAAATCTGCCAAGGCTAGAACCATATTTCCACTATTGTACTCAAACGGTGGTGCAAAGACTGGATCAGGAGTTTGACTGTATGCAAACAAACTAGAGAATGATTGTTGAGAGGGGTCCACGATGATGAACTAACGCAAACACTTGTTAAACTTATGCTCACCCAGAAAATTTTATCAACAAATACAAGGGTTGGATGTGGAAAAATATATTACACCCCCATAACCCCTGGGCTCCCTACTGGAAATATTTGATGTTACTTAAAGTTAAATAAAATATGCCAAGATTTTCTTCACATCTTAAAACTCTATCTGCAGATGGACTGGGGAGATAGATAGTCCACAGAATAAAGTGCTTATCATATGCTGTAGCTTCCGTTAAAAGACCCCATCCCAATAAATAAAAAAATGGAGAGAGCTGGAGAAATGCATGCACACACATACACCCACACCACAAAGATGTGTACACTCACTTATGTGAGCACTCCCAAAAAGAAGCACACATACTACATATACACATAAAAAATATCTAATAAAGTTTCTCTGTAATTGCTCCTTTTTGCCATCAAAGAGCAAAGATACCATGTGGCATGGATGCTCTTTGTACTGAAGAGGAATGGAACAAAGAGAAAAAAGATGTTTGCTCATTTTTGTGTAACAATTGAATCATGGAAGGCACAAATTTAGAAAAGGAAATTCTATAATCTAGAACGTAAATTGTAAATCTCAAAAAAAAAAAACCACCAAACCATTGAAGATATATTTAGGAAATTCCCAAACAGGTTCTAAGATTGTTAGGATCACTTAGGTGAGTTGGTTAGAAATCATGTTGGGATGTTTTCTTCATAAGAGGACAATGGTGTTTTATTTTTTATTCTTAGTCCTTAGTAATGAGCACTTTTCCCAGAGGGGAAAACAGTCTCTTATCACATTATAAGCCTGTGTCCCTTCCTCTTGTCCTACTGAAGGCTTTTTGTAGTCTTTGATAATTCTAGCTTATAGCTTTCCTAAAAAGGAAAGAAAAAAATAAGAAAGAGTTTTATTTTTGCATGGGGGGTTAAATAGTTTAAATATATGTCTTAGACTTAGCATCCAGGAAATTAATTTAAAAATTTACTAGGGACATTTCAAAGGATTGCTTGTGCTTGTTTTCTCACCCTGATTTTCATATTATTTTAAGCTCTTTTCCAAGGACTCGCAAGTAGAAGCCTCAAAAGACACCTAAAAGAGAAATGAGCTTTTTTCTTAATGATAAAAATACTTGTAAAATTGTGTCTTTGATGCAAAGACAAATACCGTGATTGCCTTCTTAGTTGCTTAAGTAAAATGAAGAATACGATGACTTTGCAAGATGATCCTTTACCAGGTTTGGTCTTTTGTGAGATGTCTTATTTTTCCCTTGGCAATGGTAATGCACTTCTGGAGTTCCTGTGACAGTGGCACATTCGTTTTCTCCTTATACTTGCCTCTGACATTTGCTTCACACTTTCCTTTTGGGTCATATAACTCTCGATCTACAAAGCAGATACCTCTTGACTTCTGACCCAGAGGAAGGAAGAATTCAGACTGCCTAAACCTCAACAAGTTTGCACCTCTGGAATCTGTATCTGAGACAGAAGAGGGATGAATAGCAGGCTCTGGGGGAGCCACTTGTTTTAAGAATGCGCTTTTCAGAAATATCAGTTTATTTAAATATAACCTTAGTCTATTTACAATGTCTTTGGAGGACAGCTGGGATGGACTGAGTTTTTGCTAACCCTTCTTTCATTTCATGTGTTGAAATTTAATCTCCCTCATTAAGCTATTAACAGATGGGTATGTTTGTGAGGATTTTAGATCCCTAGTTGAGCCCTTATGACAGGAATTGGTGCCCTAATAAAATATATACACCCTTCATATTTTCCTCTAAGAGAAATTACTATGAGAAGATGACTATCCCTGAAGAGCTAAACATTTTACATACTGCATCTGTTCTACTTGGCCTCCATATCAAACAAATAAGTATGGTTGACCTTAAGTCATCAAATTTATGGTATTTATACCGTAAGACAAGGTTTTTATCTGCATCACGACTGCTTATCACCCTAAGTGATTTTGTCAATTTCCATTCTCTTCCATATCAGAAGGAAATATAAGTAAGCTTAAAATCATTTATATAAGGTGATATATTTGAAAAAACATAAAAAATCCACTCATGAAACCCAGGACTCTGCTGTATCTTACCTTTTCATCTTCATAGTTTTCAGAGGTTTTTATATACATTATCTTACCAGATGATTTGCAGCCTCTACAGATGCCTGGCTACTAGTTAACAGAAGATCCCTCTCCTTGATAGCAGATGTGAGCGATAGACATGACATCAGCACGTGCAAACCAAACATGGTTGTAAATAGTTTTCAAGGTTTGACCATAAAAGATAGATGGATATGTAAGTCCCAGCTGTAAAAAGAATTGTTTAATAACAATGATTTTAATGCTTTCAATATAGGTGAAAAATGTGTATGTTTTGTTTCAAGGACACGGATGACATCTCAAGGGAAATGACATCCAACTAGCATCTTAAAGACAAGTGAGACTTCTTATGTTGAAAGGCTTTTGCAGCAATACTTCAGGAAGATGACTTGCTAAGAGTATATCCTCAGTCCTGATTACTCTGAGCAGTAAAATGTCTCTGTCAATTCTAGAGTTCTGGAAGTAGCTTACAATGTACTTCCTGTTTACTTAGGTAATATTATATCCTTCTGGAGTCTTTGATAGAGTTGAAGAATAAATGAAAAGTAGATATAAATATTGTAACTGTAGTTCTTGCTCGATAACTGCTTTGTTATATGTAATTTTGCTGTGCTAAAGTTAATACCTTCCTTTTTCCTTAAACAGAAAAGGGAAGGTGATGTGAGATTCCCCTCTGTATACTGTGAATAACATTGGTTAATAAAGGACTGCTTTGAAACTATAGCAGAACAGAACTTAGTTAGGAGGGGAAAACTAAACTGAATACTGGGAGAAGGAAGGCTGAATCAGGGGAGATGCCACCTGCCACCAGAGATGTTGAAACTTTAGCCTCATGGTAAAATATGTAATAATGGAAATGGGTTAAATTAAGATGTAAAAGCTAGCCAATAAGAAGTTAGAGCTAATAGGGCAAGCAGTAATTAAGTTAATACAGTTTCTGTGTGGTTATTTTTAGAGTCTGTGTGGCCAGGAAATGAACAATTGGCCTTCTTACAACAGAAATCTGGTCATGCATGCCTTTAATCCCAGTGGTGCATGCCTTTGATGCAGGCCTAGAGAGGATTATAAAATGGGGTGAGACAACTCTCAGACACAGTCTCATTCTGAGATTCCTAGAGGAAGGATCACCATTTCAGACTGAGGTAGAGGTAAGTGTCAGTGGCTGTCTATTTGCTTTTCAGATCTTTAGGCTGAACCCCAATTTCTCTCACCAAGTTTTTATTAATCATGCTTCACACAGAGACTCTATGCTGGATAAGTAAGGCTTTGGATATTCCTGTACAACAAGGTAAAATGTTAATTGTCTTTAATCAATTTAATCATTTCTTTTTTACATGAGATTTTGTCTCCATGCACTGTCAGAAACTACATCCGTAAAATCTCACCAACATGGTTGTCTAAAGAGGAAGTGAACTAGGACAACAAACTACCAACCAAACAATTATTTCCATATATATTATATTTTAAATGGTGGGTAGAAAATGGTACTCCAAATAACTGTGAAACAATTATTACCTTCAAACAGGAGTTTACAGATTAAAAATATTGCTACAATTTTAAAGCACATTTTCCTTAACTTTTGGGAATATTATGGGCTCCTTTGAAATTATTAGGATGAATAGCAAAATAACTAAAAGAAAGCAGAAGTCATCTAAAGAAGGTTCAAAATAGTCAACAGAAGTAAATGTTCCTCCAGAGCCTTCATTTTACATATTTATGTTTTAAACAGGTACCATACTATTATAGTTAATGTTTTTGCTTTTATACTGATCATCAGATAATGACCATTTCCATAGCATTAATCTTCAACGGTGTATTTTTTCAAAATTAGCTTAAAATTCTACATTTGGACAAACCACAAATCACTCAAATATCATTTCCACTGATTGGAAACTAGTTCTAATCCAATCATTACACTTTTTATATATAATATATGCATCATAGGTGTTTAGAGTATGTGCATAATTAAACACAAAACACTGATTTATGGAGCACTTTTCCAAGGATTACACATGCTTTGACATTTTAAAAGAACCATAAGGTACTTATTTTTTCCCATGGTTTGCAGTCATTACATATTGAGTATTGGATATTCAGGTTGCTTGTTCCTATTCTGTATTAGGCATGGTGCTTTGACACATACTCATGTACAAATATGCACTGTAATATTATTATCTAGAAACAGAATTGTTTGAGCAAATACCTAAGTATTATTGATATTTTGATACATGTTGATAAATAACTTTTCAAAAAGATTTAGCAATTTGTAATTTCTAAAGCAGAGTATGAAAACATCACTTTCTTTCTAAATTCTTTCACATTGAGTATTATTAATATTTTCCACCTTGGCTATTAAATATATAAAAGCAGCACTTTGTTTAATTTACATGACTTCTATAGCTAGAGATTTAACAATACTATATTAATTGTCCATTTGTATTTTCCTTTATAATTTTGTGATCCAGCATCCTTGCAAATTTCAGACTTGTGTCTTGTCTTTTCTTTATTGATTTTTAAAAATTATACAGTAAAACAAGAACAATTTTTCCCAGGAACCAGTAAGGTATTGAGACTGTTCACAAAGAGTTGTTCTAGAACTAACAGTAATAACACTTAGGAATTTCTTAGAATTCACAGCCTTAATACACCACCATTACTACAAGGTGTGTATTCATAAACCTGCAGGTTAAAAGATGCACACTGAGCCCGGAGGGGGTGGCGTATGCCTTTAATCACAGCACTCTGGAAGCAGAGACAGACAGATCGCTGTGATTTCAAGGCCAGCCTGGTCTACAAGAGCTAGTTTCAGGATTGCCAGGGCCGTTACACAGAGAAACCCTATATCAAAAAACAAACAAACAGAGAAAGAAAACAAAAACAAAACAAAACAAAAGATGTGAACTGAAGTTTGAAGATCAGCATATTTGAAAATCAAGATACCATTCTTCTCAACAGATTCAAATTACTCCCTCCTGTGGATATCTATAACACATGACTTACTTGGATTAAGCTTTGTAAAGTTGCTGATATGTGATTGTTTTTGAGCTATAGAAATGCCAAGTTGCATATGGTCCAACTAAGTAAACACTTATTAGTACATTTACCAGAGATGCTATCTAAAATACTTTTAAATGGTCATAGGTTTGAAACTTTGCTTCTTACCTGGGGAAGATAGTCCTTTATTGCGCAGAAGGAAGAACGTAGGGAATGACATGTCCTTGTAGAAGACTCTGGTACCTTGAATTAGAGATGGAGGTTTTGGGGGTTTTGGAGTAATGATTGTTCTCACAGCTTTGCGTACGTATGCAGTATCTTAACTACCTGCTCAACTAATCATATGCAAATGTAATTAACACATGTGCCCCATTTTACAGAATGTGACCATTGGTCTCTCCCTGCATAAGCATGGGAGAATATATCCTTGTGCCTAAAAATGTGTATGTTCACTATGTGTGTACAGGTGTTTGCAGAATATGACGGGGCATTTGATGACCTGGATCGGTTGTAGGCACTGGGAAACAAACCCAAATCTGGCAAGAGCAAGTATTCTTAAGGACTAAATTGCCTTTTGGGCCTGAATACTGATTGGTTGCTAGTCTATTTTTTCTCTTATTTTCAAGAGGAAAGACAACTAGCTTGATATAATGTTTCTTAAATGGTGTACAAAGAGATTAGTGATGTCTTTGAGGATAACACACATAGTTACTGTCATGTATCCTTTGTTTTCCTGTACTCTGTGCAAAGGAAACTTTTTAGGATGGTACCTGTTCTAGCTAGGGTTTCTATTCATATAAGGAAACACCATGACCAAAAAGCAAGTTGGAGAGTAAAGTGCTTATTTGGCATACACTTCCACATTGCTGTCCATCATTGAAGGAGGCCAGGACAGGAACTCAAACACGGTAGGCTCCTGAAGTCAGGAGATGATGCAGAGGCCAAGCTGGCTCAACCTAACATTTTTGAGAATCCAGGACCAGAAGTTGGACACCTGGGTTGGGCCCTCCTCCATTGATCACTAAGTAAGAAAATGTTTTGCAACTGGACCTCATGAAGGCAATTCCTCAGCCAAGGCTCCTTCTTTTGATGACTCCAGATTGTGTCAAGTTGACACACAAAACCAATCACAGCAGTACCTATCTGTTCACTGTGAAGAAATGTCCTCTAGGAAAGGCATTCAGAGAAGGTTTGTATTTGTTTGTGTTTGACAACTCTGTGTGATTCTCTTTGAATAAGAAACTAAATTACGGATATTTTATTTTTCCTTTTTTATCAGTTCTTCTATTACTATGTTTTAGTAATAAATCCAAGCATGCCTTTGTTTTGAATGTACATTTCTGCATCTTCAGGCAAGTACTGAACCACAGAACATAGGTGATTTCAAGGTGTAATTCTGTTTGTTTGTTTTCCTTTACATATTCCTTAAATTCATGTCATATTGGAAAATGCTGTAAGAAAAGCAATTGTGTAGTAGTTTTAAGTCTTCCTCTTACTCTCTTATAAATAAATATCTAAATCAGTGCTAATTTCTCTCATTCAGCAGGCAAGAGTTACTGTACATGCTGTTGTGACAACTGGTGATCTAGAACAAGGCAAACCTGTGAGTATGAAGCACATCATTCCGCACAATGCATTTTGTTCTGTTAAGAAGAAAAGTTATTATTTTCCTTTGCAAATGAGACTGTATGATGGGGAAATTAAGTTAAATGGTGATGTTATTCCCTAAGGACAAAACAATTCCTTTCAATAAATTAATTTTACATCAATAACTCTTTCTTTTCTTGAAGCTGACAGTAATAACTTGACAGCTTAAAGCTCTAATAAACTTCAAAATCAGTAGGACTATCCCCCTTATACGTAGGAGAAACCGAGAGAGTACAGGTATGCTGATCATGCTCTGTTCATCACGAGGAGAAAATCCTCCAAATTCAATTTAAGTAACTGTGTTTACTTCATGAAGCAGGGCACTAGAAATAGTTTTTGACAGTATTGGCTTGAAAAACCTAACAGTCTCATTCTCTGGGAAGACCATTAAACCTCACTGACATTTCTCATTAAGCGATTATAAATAAATAACACTTGAAACCTGGAACTCTATCAGAGAAAGAATTCTATCATCCTAATGAAAGAATGAGAGAGGCATGTTGGAGAACAGTCTCACACCCCTGCAATGGGGCCTCTGGCTTCAGTATACTGTGAATGTATCCATGTTTTAGACATGTGAATTGGAGATGGGTTAAAACATCTAAACTTTTAGTAATTGGGCCAATCAATATATGATGAGCACAGATAAGGGGAGACTCTACGCTCTGTGACTCCACTTTCCCTTCTCTACCTTGCTGTCCTCTGGAATGCCACCAAATGTAAATATTAACCCCCAGGCACAAGAGAAGTCATCTTTTAACTATCTTTCTCATAAAGAACTTTATGTTTCACTAAAAGTATTATACAATCATGACAGAAAACATTATCACTGATTCCGGTAGACTAATATTGGCCCAAACCTGGGAATTCAGCCAGAACTAGAGCAAGGCCTCTTTGCATCCTCTCCAGAATATGACTTCATCGCTAATACTTTTGTACCTACACACCACGAGAGCCTTGGGTAACAAACCGTATTCATTGTGCCAAATACCACTGCACTTATCATTTTTCATGTTCAGATGATACTGATAAATGATTTGTGAATGTAAAAAGGACCATTTAATGAAATACAAACGAATAGCTCCAATACTTTGAAATGTTGAGTGGTTCCAATTAGAGGCTGAAGAAGTCCCACTGCTTTTTCATTACTCAAGTTGATGACATAACATGCATCCCAGAGGTCCCAGGGTCCTCCTGAGGACTCAAAGGGAAATGCCACCTGTATATCCAAATAGATTACAGACTTTTGCTAATCTGTAAAATGCTAGTGTTTCAAAGGCAGGAGACATGTACTGCCTAGTTTGTAGAAAATACAATTTAGATGCTAACTTCCTGTAATTACTCACAAACCATGTTGAGCAGTGAACAACTAGTCCTATGACTTGGCTCAACAGGTTTCACTCCAGCTAGAGTTAAAATTGTTTAAAACAGGCAAGTGCATCCACTTTTCACCTCAGTATAACAGACTCCTTACACTTTTGTCGTCTGTATCGTCAATCAGTCTAACACAGAAAAGCACGTCTTTGATGCGGAATTGAGGTGTCATATACAAAAGGGACCCATTTCTATTCCAAAGAGTCTCAGTCCCTCACTATGAAGAAATGTAGTATCCAGGGCACTGGGACTTCTTATTCCGGGCAGAGAGGAAGTACTAGATTTAGTGTCATTATTGACGTCTTGTAATGAGTGCGTCCAAAGATAAAAGTAAAATGCTCAGGCTTAACATTTCATTGAGAGCAATTGGCTAGTCTCTGGCCTAAACATATAAAGCCCAAGAGGGGTGGACCCTGAATATTGGGCTGGACCCAAATGACCAAGAAAGTCTACATCCCTGCATTCAGCAAAGATTAGCTCTTTTCTCTCACTTGGCGGATAACAAGATGCAAACAAACCCAAAAGGTCACACAGTTGGCACCTTAAGGCGATTTTAGCCCTGCATAACTACTCTCAAAGGGCTTGTTTAGTGGCCCTGTTATAGGTATGGTTCTATAACAATATAATTGCCCTGATAACAATACCTCCAGAGATAATTCTACATTTCATTTAAAGCCAACACCAGGAAATAACCATTGTGACTTGGGATGGATGACAGAAAGAAAATGCTTTTTTATTTTGGTTGTAAAACAGTAAAAAGAACTCCATCAAGACTCTTCAAACTGTCAGCTGCAAATTTCTAGCTCTACAGAAGAGCTCTTCAGCCTTATGTTCCTATCAGTTTACTTACACTGCAGGCTCCGGTATAGTTTTATTCACTTATTCGCTTGTCAATTTTTTATTAGAATCTTTATAGACCTAGTCAAGATTCTGGTTGTTGTGGACAAAAGGAACATAAATGAAACAAAACTACCTATCCCTCTGAAGCTTTCATTCACAGAGCTGAAAGGCATTTTGTGCAAAGGGCTAAGGACAAATATCCTTTACTTTGAGGCCCATGACAGAGTGGTCATAGAAAATACATAAACAAACAGATGATGCTCTGTTCCAATAAGGATTTCTTATTCAATGCATTACTATATAGCAGGGTGGGCTGGGAGCTTAGTTGTTTCTCAGGACTATGTTTGATGACCATCTGATAGAGACACACTGAAAAATACGTATTTCTGTAAGCATGTTTATCCCATACCTGTTCATAGTAGGCAGTTATAAAATAAGCCAAAGTGACCATAATATCAATAAATGAAAATAAAATGTGTACATATATACAATGAAATAGTATTAAAGCACAGAAACAAAGTAATGTCATTTGTGGGGAAACTCATTATCCTGATGATCATGTGAAATAAACCAAGCTCACAAAGGTAAATATTGCTGAGTGTTCTCTATGTGGAATTTTAATGCTTTAAGAATACTTTGTGAATACAGGAATGTAAGCAGGGAGATATCTGGAAGATGGAAGTGAAAAGAAGATGAAGTACAAGAGAGGGTCAGTATAATCACTGTCATTATATAAAAGTATGAAGAGGCCATAATGAGTCTCACTATTGTTTTGTATATTATATGCTAATAAAATATGTGTTAAAACAAAAAAGACGAACAAGTAGACAAGTTATTGCTCACAAAAAGTAGAGAATAAGGAGGTGTGTGTTTCTGTGTGTGTGTGCGTCTGTGTGTGTGTGCGTGTGTGTGCGTGCGTGTGCCTGTGTGTTGGCATAGAGGTGGCTCACATTTTAATATGAGGTAGTCAGAATGATTTTCTCTTGATTAAAGGCCAAAAGGAAATGAATGAATTACATTAATGTCTGGAGAAATGACCCTCCAGGCAGAGAGAGATGCAGATCTAAGATCTCCTAGGATGCCCTCATGGAGACCTCTGCCAGAAACGCCCCATGATCAAGACAGCTAGGAATAGAAAGAAAAAATAAAATAAAACAATCACAAAACATCAGTGAAGAAAGAAAAGGGGAACCAAACGCAGGCGGTAGCAGCATGTCAGGTATCCTAAGTACTTTGTGGGTTTGTTTTGTTATGTCGGAGAGTGGAAACCATATGAAACGTGTGAGTGCAGGAATGGAACCATCTTTAAGGCTGTTGCCTGGATGAAAGGCTTTCCCAGAGGCAGTGTAGAATTAGGAAGACCAGATCAAAAGTTGGAATTAGCATCAAGAAAAGAGCTAGTGGTGACCTGAGCCAAGGTGGAAGCAGGGGAGATAATGATAACATGGGATGGGAACCATGGCCATAGTTTTAAAGCAAATCAAGGGTTTGTATAGCATTTGGGGAAAGAGAATTTCATTTACTGAAAGGACACTCAAAGGAAGATCATCATTCCCCACCCCGACTTTCAGAGGTAACAATTTCATGGATTTTGTTTTGTGTTCTTTCTGTGGTGGTGGCTGATGATTAAATGGAAATGTCATCTGCATATTGCATATGACTGTAGAGAGTAGGGGAAAGCTGGGAGGCAATTATCATTTAGCTAATCATCAGCATGTGGATGATATTTTATATGATAAGATGACATCACTAAGTAAAAGACCATTTGAGTTAGAGAGGTGAGAAATAAGCA
This sequence comes from Bramus lutescens, assembly GCA_001685075.1. Lineage (NCBI taxonomy): Eukaryota > Metazoa > Chordata > Mammalia > Rodentia > Cricetidae > Bramus > Bramus lutescens. The sequence continues at coordinate 87,469 of LOEQ01004645.1, read as the reverse complement.
GATAGATTCCTTTCCACGTGGCCATTTTCTCTAGGTTTGAAGATCTTTAAGCTATGAACTTAGTTAAGAGACAAATATAAAGGCAGCTACTTATTAAAAATTAAAGAAAATTCCCTGTTTTTTTATTGAAATATATGCTTCTGAGACTGAAAAATTCCAAATGTACACAATGCTAGAGAGGTTTGTAATTACTAGTTTATATATGTATATGTGGCCAAGTTTTGGCACCAAGCTTTCATATACATTTAGTTCTGTAGAATGACAACTGAAAGTTTTCAAATTATACCAATTTATATCTAAATATGTAATGTTTCATTTAAAAATATACGGTCAGATGTGCAACTGTTCTGACCTGTATTCAGTACTGAAGGGTCATCCTTTTCTATTCAATCTGCACAAATGTCATCTGCATACTTTCTATACAATCTTACAGCTGCTTGTGTAAAACAATTAAATAGTTTGATATCAAGTAATTAGATGTAAGAAAACTAGCAGAAAGGAGCAAGGACAGTGACATATCCCTGTTCCTGGCAGCCAGTCTCCTGGGAACAGTGCTCTCATCTATAAACTTTATTTACGGTATTCTTTCATAAACATTTTTGGCATTCTTTGCTTGTTAAGTAGGCACGTTGCTTTGGCTTGAGCTATGTTTTTCAAATGACATCTGATAATATTTGATGGCAATGTTGGTACACAAGTCTTTAAATATGTAGTAGATTTAATATCTTTTCAAAAATATTTCACACAGTTACACTTTCAAACATATAGGCTCTCATATTTAGTGTGAAATTCAAGGATCGTATGTGCAGCTCTCCAGCTGAAGGGATAAATTTTACATTTTCACTGTGAAATACCAACAAAATAAAATAGGAAAACCTTTCAAGGAAGACTGAAGTGGACAGAATGATGGTCACTTAATAAGGGAAGCATTGACCACTTATGTCTTACTTTTTCCTCCACAATCTTTCTTTGTGCTGCTAGATTTTCCTCCAGCTGGAGGTGACAGACAGCCCTGGTCCAGATTGCATCTACCGACAACCCATGTGGGAATTGTCTGAGTGTTTCAAGGAAGTTCCCTGTGGCAAAAAAAAAAACAAAAAAAAACAAAAAACACTTTAAAAGTCTCTTTTCAAAGTTTAGTTACTATTTAAATGTGGTTCACTAGTTACCATCCAGGAGATGCTCAGGGTGGAGACTTCTGAGGATGCCAGCTGCACTGGATTTTAGCTGACTATTCAATGCCTGTGCTTCGTGTATTTGGGAGTGCAAACAGATTTGGGCTGATTACCCTTCATTGTCATTCTCTATTCATTATCACTATCCTATTGATTCTATGAGAACACTGTCTCATATTTAGTTTTATTTCTTATATATGTAATAAGACAAAAAGAGTCTTTGGATAATCATGGGTTGTCCTTTCTAATTATTTTATTCCTGTGTTTAATGGTTAGTCACAGGAATATTCAGAAATATCAATAAATACACTGAATTTAAGGATGTATTATGGTAGGCAGGAGAGTTATGTAAAATTTCTTATATTAAACTAGCATTCAAAAGACTAAGATTATTTTGGCCAAATGGATTTAAAATAGTGACTTTGGCACATTAATGACAGTAAGAGGCAACCAATTGTTGGGTAGCAGAAACAGATACTACAAGGAAACACTGGAAAAATTGGTACAGGCAGAATATTCAGGAGAAGTATCTATATCAAAAAAGATAAAAAGAAAATAGATATGTGTATCCCATGCCAAGGGTGATTCTGCATGCCTGATATCCCAGCACTTAGGATGAGACAGGATGACTTTGACTTTGAGTCAGGGCAAGATGAGTCTTCAAGCAATGTTTTATAGAATTGTTTGACTTCTAGAACATTTGGGTATAAACTGATTGTGACTTTCTGGGAATGAATTAAAGTCCTATTCCTTTCAGATATAACAGAATATAATAACACTATCTCCTTTATGAAGTGTTAATGAATTTCGGACAGACTTTTAGATATACTCCCAATAAAGTACGCTATATGTGGGACCAAGCTAGTGACATACCACCACAAACCTGATATAGTGAAATACAGGGAAAAAGAAAGTCCAGGATAAACAAGTGCAAGCACTTACCATAGTTATCATATCTAATAGCAACAGTCTTGTTATGAAAGGAATGGCATGAGCACAAATATGATCAAAGAAGTGTTTTGTAGAAAAGTGGCATACAGGTTTTAATACTACATAATATTATTTTATTTGGAATGCCCTACTTAACTTTAGAGCAGGCACTAAGTAAGAAATATTCATTTGAGAATTGTCTTTACTTTTTTTCTAATTTGGGGAATTATGGCATAATTATACTTCTCTCTTTCCTTTCCTCCCTCCAGCTGCTCACACATGTCCCTCCTTGCTCTCTTTTAGAATCATGACCCCTTTCTGCACATATATGAGCTACTTAGCCTTTCTAATGTAATTTTTGTGTATGTTTTCAGAAATGATCTTTTGGTATTACATAACCAAATGATGTGCTCTTGCCTGGGAGAAGACTATTTCTTCTGCTCTTAGCCTTTCTTTGTTGCCTTAGTTCTTTGTGTAGAGTTGAGGCCTTATGGGCTTTTGCCCTTCCAGTTTGGCATATCTATTGTTCTCATCTTTATTAAGTTCATGTTTGTTCAGCCATCTTGGTGAGGCTTTGGGGGTGTAGCTTGCAACATTAATAAACGATGAAAAATTATTCCACAAAGAGATGAAAGCACACAGGATAATATGGTAGCATTGCCAGATGAAGCTAAGTGAGTAAGTCTGACTTTGAGGAAAGCAATGACACATGATGAAAATGAGACTCAAAGTGTAGGGTTTGTGAACAGGTTAAAGCAAGCAACTGCCAACCAAAGAATATTGAGGGATTGTGGGAATCAATCTTCCAGGATACTGTGATAGGAATAGAATGCTTCAGTGACTGAAAATTCAGACAAACTTTGAGAAATACAGAAAATCCTATCCGAACATAACACATGAGGACACATTTCAAAGAATGTCACCCCTACATAATGCAGGCTTGTAATTCCTGAACAGAATTTCATTGTAGAATTTGGGAAGTATGTGTCCTATAGATTAAACACAGATAGAGCAAAGATAAGAGGGCTTCTAACTTTAAAATGAGACTAGAAAAACATTATAACTATCTTTATAGTTATGATTATGCAAACAAGCATATTATATAAAAATCTGTTTTACCAAGAGCTCACAAAAGATTTCACTGAGTTGACCAAGAAAGCCTGGAAGTGGCTGCTCTCTATCTACCTATTGCTTCATTAAGTTTTAATTGAAGGAAGACAAAACTGAGACTTGAAATAATAAGATACAAAATTCTAACACAGTTTAGACTTATTTCTTAATAAATAAAGGTAGCTATAGAGAGGCTTATTATTTTGTATTATCTTAAAAATAGATGGGATTGGGAACTTATGAGACAAGTAGGAGTAAGAACTGATTCTCGCTCTTTCTCTCTCTTCAAGGATTCATTGAGCATTATTTATTCTCACTCTTCCTCTCTGTTCCAAGATTTTTTGAGCATTATCTATTTTTTGTTTATTGACAGAGAGAGGAAAGGTAAACTGGGGAAGCTTTGGAAGATTCATTTGATGTGGGGGGAGGAATTAGGAATATTGTAGTAACTAAAAAATGCAGTGAATTTTAGGATTGATCAGATGGAAACAGTTATCAAATGATTCAAATCCACACTAGAGTACTAAGCTCTCCACTCCCACCTGGACTGTAATACTCTGTCTCATTGGACTAGTAAAACCCAGAAAATTGTGTACATATAATCAAAAACAGTGAGTATTGTGTTATTATGCTACTGGCCATAATAAATTTACAATAATGCAACTACTTGAAACAGCATGCACTCATAGCCTCCTAATTTAGTTCATAGATGTGGGGTCCAAAGACCAGGTTTTGGCCAGTCTTATCTGGAATTCAATATCTTCTTCTAGCGCCATTGGGACTATTAGTAGAATTTGGATTGCTAGCAGTATTTTATCTCTCTTGTTTTCTATTTCAAAAGGAATAAGGCCATCATGTAGGCCACTTCTCTCTGTAGAGAGTTCCCAACATGGCTGATTGCTTCTTCAAACCAGCAGGAGAGCAACTCTCTCTCCACTGAGGATTCTGATTAAGCTTGGCTCACTCAGGATACTCTCCCATTTTATTAAATCAGAACTAACTAATTTGTATCATTAACTACATCTACAAAAGTCCTTCACCTTTCCCAGGGAGAACTTGCAATTATATTTACAAGTCCTCACTATTAAAAAAGAAAAGAAAAGAAAAAAGAAAAGAAAAGAGCTATCTAGAGCTTGTTTACAATCAGTTGCAATCAGTGGGTATCTTTGAAAAATATTTCCACATACACTAAGGATGGTGAAGCAAATCTCAAATAGCAGTTATTTCTCAACTAGAATATCTATGAGCTTTGCCTAGCTCCAGTTCCCTTTCATGGTCTCAATTGTTATCCATATTTCATTCTGAGTTTACATCTTGACTCACCTGAAATAAACTTTGTTGAGTGTAGAATGTCTGAAATGCGTGGCACAAATAATTGATAGATACTGTTTTGCTATGAGTACCACCAATGGGGTTGACTATAGTGAGATCATGACTTAGGTCAAAGTATAATGTTTTCCTCTACTGCTATAGCGAATACTTATGGTCTTATTGGAGCAGTCCTCTGCTTTCTTCATACATAGACTCTTTTTTAAATTGTTTTTAATGAGCCATACATTTTTGTCTACTCCGTCCTTTCTTTCCCTCCCCTCTTCTGCCCTTTCCCATGACCTTCATGCACCCAATTTATTTAGGAGATCTTGCCTTTTTCTCCTTCCTATGTAGTTCCATGTATGTCTCTCTTAAGGTCCTCTTTGCTGACTAAGTTCTCAATACAATTGGTGAGAGACCTCTGTGAAACATCTATTTCTTAACCAACATATGTTATATGTGAAAAGTGGGGCCTGAGAATAAGATGTTTTTGAAAATTCTGCAATTTCTGATATGAAAATAGTTAAACAGAAGAGTGTAGACTGAGAAAATGTAATTTCTTTGTTGTACAGAATTTGAATGATGACATAATTCCCTGCCCAGATAGACTAGGTTCAATGGGTATGTATTCATGAAACTTGGTTCATCAAACCAAAAGGACCAGTTGATGATACGTGTGTGTGTGAATGTATGTGTATTTTATATGTGCAAATGTAATTGATTTAAGCATATGCAGATTTCCAACTATTCTATTAAAGCAAAATGCCTTGACTTATAGGTCTATTATAAGGGAGTGATTTGGAGAACCTTGTTTTCATAAAAACCTATTCTTTGCCATCAGAAGTTTAGGGTTGTGCCTAAAAGCTCAAGAGAACTTCCCTATCTCAGTTCAGGGAGGCTAATGTGACTTTGGCAAGATCTATTGTACGCACTGGAGCAGAATACGAGGCAAGAACATCTATAGAGTTTCATATAAACCCGGCCAATTAGAATGAAGCAATTGATTTTTTTATAACACATGTCTTCTTATGTAGAAGGAACTGGGCTAACACCTGATTTTAATCTTGGAATTAGTGACAAATGTATCAGTTTGGAAGGTTTAACTTGGGATGCAGTTTAAGTGAGGAGACTTTAAGGCATTTGTTAAGTTTCTGATTTAGTAATATATTCTAATATAAGAATAAATACTGTGATACCTGGAAAACCTGTCTTTAAACATCACCTTAAATCAGAGTTGAGTTTTAATGATAGATTTGGTAATAAAATTAGTAGACTATTCAAAGTAGTTCTTGAATGTGTCAGAGTGTCTGTTATGATCAATACCACTCTTTTCACAAGCTCAAAGCTAAAGAGAAAAGCATTAAGAATATTCAATTCATTATATAAAACTTTCAGAGAATGGAGAAGAGTATTGGCAGTCCCTGAATCACAATTTAATGAAAACTCAGGGTCAGAAAATGGGGTTCAACCTGAAGATTCAAAAAACAAATCAGCCAGCCACTGGCTCTTACCTCGAACTTAGTCTGAAATGGTGATCCTGCCTCCAGGAATCTCAGAAGGAGACTGCCTGTCTGAGAGCTATCCTTCCCTCATGTTATATTCCTCTCTAGACTGGGATTGAAGTCATGTACCACTGGGATTAAAGGTGCGTATTATTGTGGCTACTGGAATTGAAGGTGTATGTTACCATTACCTGGTCTATAAAGCTTACTAGTGGGACTGTTTTACTCTCATATCTTCAGGCAGTCTTTATTTATTAAAATACATTTGAAATAGCACTGCAAGTCCTTGACAGTCGTAACAAAATTCATGTTGTAAATTAGTTACAATTATCCAGCGACAACATGAAAAAAAACCCTTTGTGCTCATTGTGAAGACAAATGTATTATTATTATTATTATTATTATTATTATTATTATTAGAAATAGAGGAGAAAAGGACATTCAGTTTTATTCTTAGGACAAAGGCAAGCTGCTGGCCTTAGGGAAGGAAGATAGGCATTCCAAATGACCTATCCACAAAGCAGTTCCCATCTGTAGACCATAATCTGGAACTCAGGGAAACAAATTCTTGAGGGACTTTTCAGTTTTAGACAGGAATACAAGTAATATGTTGTGCTTAAAAACTTACTACCAATTAACCAGAGTGTTCTCTGGAGAAACTTTTGGGAAAGTCAGCAATATGATATGGATACCATTGGAAAATCTGTTACATATCTGAAACTTCTTAAGACTAGAGAATTGGAAGCACTGAGAAAACCTCAGCCCACTTACTGATAAACACTTTGAATAGACCTAAGAATTTCTAGCTTGCAGAAACTGTGGCAAGAGAGATGTCCCAATTTGGTTAGTTAACCCTGAGAGACCATGGAACAAAAACGCCACATGTGGAACTTCAAACATCAAACACAAGGGACTACTGACTTGAATTTAGAGTCTAGGAGCTGAACAAATCTGAGATCGTATATTGTGAATGAAAATGAAAAAAAAAATCACAGTAAGGCGTAATGTCCCTGGTGCTTTCAAGGCATATTTTCGAAAGAACAAGAAAAGGAATAATTTGGGAACAGTTTAAAGCAAGTGTTTCCATACTCACACTCTCATGCTTCCATATACTGGTAAGGTATTGTTTTTGTTTTTGTTTTTCATTACAAGAACCTGTGTGTCCTTTAGCTTCTGACAAGCACAATTCATTTGGTGGTCTACCATAAGCTTAGATTTCTATATTTTAAAAAATCTTTTAAAAATATGAGTGTTAGGTATAAATGAAATAATAAATGTTATGTTACCTGTTGGATAAGGAAGATGAGGAAGTTAGCCTCATTCTTAACCCAAAGGTAGGTTAGATCAGTGGTAATGGCTCCATAATCACAAGGTGGTTAGAAGCAGCAAGAATGGACACATATGCAGAAATGCATGTATTTTCATGAAATAAAGTATTTCTATGAAAATCAAATGTTGATAGACTAAGTGATGTGTGATGTTGTTTACAGCACTTCAAATGTATTGAGATATCTTGTATGGCATTGTATCCTTAGCCATGTTAAATGACCGCAATGCCCACATGTGTCTCTAAGGTTGAGGAATTGCACTGAAACATGAGCAGGATTCCTATAATGAAGCTATGATTTTTTTTTATTCCCATGACTCCAGTCCTGGAGAAATACCCCGTAAATTATCATAGCTATGATGAGGCTATAAATAGTCTGCAAAATTCATCATGTCAAAGCACTTGATTATCACTTTCTTTAAAATAAAGAAATTATTGTAGTGGAATCAGTGGAATACAAATGCCAAGATGTTAACATGCAGAGGCAAAGCAAAGCATTTATGACAGACATCAATTAACAGGCTTTGGAATAAAGAATAGACTCCTCACTTCATTTCATTTATTTTAAATTTAAGAATATTGGACACTAAATCAGAAAATAGAACTATTTGAAAATTTAAAATAGTCTTTATTTCATAGTGAAAATCATCTTTACTTTTTCATTAAAGGATTATTATTATAAATATACATATTATATAATTATTTATAATTTGTAGTTAAAATAGAAAGTTGATAATTCTCCCCTATGCTTTAAAGTTGTCATATCATAAATATCATTATAGACCATTTTGTCAGCTATAACATTATATATAAAAATGTGTATATATGTAAGTATGTGTTTATATATAATTCATATATAAATTTGATTATAAAGGTTATAAGTAGGTTCTTCTACCTTTAATTCTGATGTACACATTTTGTTAGCACTGTTAATCACCATTAAAAGCATAGTATTCTACACTTGTATTATTATCTTAAACTTTTCAAACTGTAGTCACAAATCCAGATATCAATAATGTGTTCAAACAAAATAATCTATGTGTTACTTATTAGTCTTCACCAATAGGTCAAAAAACTGACAAAATTAATGTTAAACATACAGGGAAATGACATAAGTTCTTTTACACAAGCTTCTGTGGATCCTGATGAAATTACTTGAAAACCGCTGAAATTTTGTTTCAAAAGTTCCATTGTCAAAGTAGAAACTTCAGCAATAATAGGAGAACACATTAACATATGTGATGCTGTAGGTCGGTTAACAATTTTATAGTGACTTGGCAGGGGAGTATATTAAAACAGAGGTGTGAGTTGACTATAGAATAAGGCAGTGAAACTCAAATCTAAGAACCAGAATACTGGATAAAATGCTTTCTTGGAATTTATAAGAAAGTTCACATGTATGTGAATAGGAAAGCAGTGCAGACAAGGGAATGCCCACGCCTACACATGCATGTGTATGCATGCAGACTGGGAAGAGGCAAACAAAGATTATGCTTATGCATTCCAAATATTCTCTAAAAATCTGTTGATGCAATGAATGGCTAACAGTAATTTGCTTGACAAGTTGAGTCAAAAAAGCTTAACACTTCATCTTCACAGGGTGCTTTAGAAAAATGGTAACAGTCATGAGGATGCCTGACTTCAGGGATCTTAAGCTTACCAAAGTAACAGATTATACATATAAAACTATAAAACAAAGGACAAAGCCTCTTCCATAAACGTCTAAATTTTCTCTCTCCCTCTTTCTCTTTCTCACCCAACTCTCATGTATGTATGTGGGTGTGTGTGTCTAATAGATAGAAAGTGTAGGAGTATAGAAGTTAAGATAATAAAGTAATAATTCTGAGAAACATTAACACGAGTTACCAGTATAATGGTACTAGAACACAAATATTTAAAATAGTTTAGCGGTCAGAGTGTCACACACACACACACACACACACACACACACATTGTGTGTGTGTGTGTGTGTAGAGATAGAGAGAGAGGGGGGAGAGAGAGAAAGAGAGAAAGGGTCAGGAAGAAAGAGGGAGGGAGGAAGAGAGACATATATAGAGAGGCAAATGGAGAATCATAATGAGCTGACAGATATTGCTGACAAAAAGAAAACCTTGCGTAGAGCACAACAAATAGGGTGGTCATTCATGTAATAAGGCAGGGAATTGTCAACCCATCCACCAGATCTGTCCTAGAAGTTGTGGATAAAACATAAACACTTCTTTACAGAAAAGATGGGTGTATTCATGTTTCCAGGTGTTCTTTTCAGATCTTTGGATAAGCACCTCCCATCCCAGTGTATTGACAAAGCTTCTCAGACATGCTGCCTCTTTCTTTTCTAAAATAGCAATAAAGGAACAATCAATTACTCTCCCACCAAACTTCAATTCCTACTTGTTCTAAAAGAGAACTGTTTTTAGTTTAGCTCATATTTTAAGAGTACTAGCTTGACTATCTTCCTAGATCTAAGTAGACCCAAAAATTGTTAGATATGTTCCGAAATAGCAGACTGGGGGAATTAGCAATCTGAACTCTGTTATAGAAGTTAGTAAACAACAAGCTGATAGCGTCTTCTTGCTTCCTTTGGCTTAAGGTACCTTTTCTACCAGGTTTTCTATTCCGATCCCAAAGAGTTTCCTGAGTACATGCATACACGGATTTACAAACATCTCCTATGCCTATGTTTCTAATTATCACACAGTAGGTGTTTGTCTTCTTTGTTCAGTTGTGCATTTGCTCTTTCATTCACTTTTCTTCTGTCCACTTTCTCCGTCATTTCTTTGTTTTTAGTAATTATGACCAGCCTCACACACAATCATCAGGGAGTTCCTATTGGCACCTGCTCTCTACTATCACATAATTTGGAGGCATTGGGCAGACACTGCATTTGGAGGTCATTGCCCTCATTTATTGCACAGTTGTTTATCTCTTAGTTTTTAAGTTAGATAGGTATTAGGAATTGTAGATCAAAAATCATCTATGACTGTTGTAGTAATAAAGGGGGAGCGGGCCTGCTTATCGTCCCGCCCGGCTCCCGCACGGCTAGCTTATACCCCGAAATAACAACACACA
>LOEQ01004645.1:29408-44122 GCA_001685075.1 Bramus lutescens | reverse complement strand
TAGATAGATAGATAGATAGATAGATAGATAGATAGATAGATGGATGACAGATGAATAGATAGAATAATTGTTCAATGGAATGATCACAATCTGTGCCCTTTAACTTAATACAGTATGAAGTCAAAGACCTGAGAAAAAGTAGTCTGATCAAAAAAGTATCAGTGAGACAAAATTAAATGTAATAAGATAAAACAAAAAAAAACCCTATCATGTCATAGTTATTATCTTTTAGAAGCCTGTTCTTTTCTAATGACAGAAATAGAGTGGATCCAGAGATGAGGAGAGGTAGAAAGGAACTTGAGGGAACTGAGGGAGACAAAACTATAATCAGGGTATATTGTATGAGCAAAGAATACATTTTCAATGAAAGAAAATAAAAATAAAAAAAACTGGTTTGAGTTGAAAGGTTTATGAACCAGGTGAGTCAATGTTCAAGGGCAAGAAAGGATGGATGACTCAGCTCAAACACAAAGTAACTGAGTGATGTGGGAAATCCTTTGTCATATGTGTTGCTTTTATTGGTTAATAAATCAAGAAGCTGAAATGGCTGTAATAGGACAGCATATAGCTAAGTGGGAAAACTAAACTGAATGCTGGGAGAAAGCAGGTGGAGTCAGTGAGATGCCATGTAGCCACCGGAAGGGACAGATGCTGGAACTTTGCCCAGTATGTCACAGCCTCATGGTGATACACAGATTAGTAGAAATTAATGGTTTACTTAAGATATAAGAGCTAGCCAATAAGAAGTGTGAGCTAATAGTCCAAGCAGTATTGTAATAATACAGTTTCTGTGTGGTTATTTCAGGTCTGGGTGGCCGGGAATGAACTAGCAGCCTGGCAGCCTCCATCAGTCAACTGATTATATGACATAGAACCTGGTTTGTAGCTGTGATACCTTTACTTAGCTCACCTTTTCTAATGCTCATCTTTTACCAAGACACCCTAATAGATACATTCAGGAATAACATTTGCGCTAACAATCTAGGAACCTTATGCAATAGGTCATTTGACACATGAAACTAAGCATTGCAATAGATTAGATGAAAATAAGATCATGCTACAAAGACTAATATACAGAGAGAGTCATCACAAGGGTTATGATCTATGGCCTTATAAAGGGTTAACTTGAGTCTGTTTACAATCATAAGGGCATTTTACAGGCATGGAGAAGACTGAGGATGAGCGAAAGATTACAAGACTCCCATCTAAACTTTTTCTGATAACTCACATCTGGACAGAAATTCTTCAGGCTTTGTATTTCATAAACTGTGACTTGCCTCTTTGGGCAAATGATTCACAAAAATGTACTTTTTCTTCCCTTAAAATATTAAATCCTAGAGGTCCAGACTATGTATTTATTCTGAAATGTTTATTGTACTATTTTATAAAATACAAGCCTCAAATAAACAATTGAAATATAATTGGAATGAATGAAAGATTAAATATGTTAACACTTCTAGAGCTGTGTTTCCTTTCATGTGGTACATGTCAGACATTTTCTTTGGCTAGTTAATTCAATTGCTTTGGGTATGGTGAAAATGATGTTGATTGAGGTCATTAATTCAGTCCTGGTACCAGAAGCTTGTTGAGTTCTATTTTATGACCAGAGTCCATCAGCCATCTGTCTCAAAAATGCTTGACTTTGGATACCAAAGTATGAGAAAGAATACATTTGGGGCATCATAAGAACTTCTTCATATCTGGGAACAAAACAATCAATTAGTCTTTTCTCAGAGGCTACTATTGCTGTCTTCAATGATCCTATGTCTAACATTACAGTGTGATCCTATTAGAAACCAAGAAGAAATGAGCCACAGAGAAAGAGAGTGGTGCAGTATAAAAAGAAGGGAAGAATAGAGATATTAACACGGGGCTAGAATCCTACCCATGCAACTTACAGCTAAGGCAATGCCTTGAATGAGTATTTAATCTTTCCAAGACAGAATTTCACCATTTTTAAAAACAATACTAACTTATAAACTCACTGAAAGATTTAGAGGAAGTAATGCAGATTCCATGAGCGCAAACTCAGTAAATGCTGGCTATTAGGGATAATTCGGTTACAAGTAGATTGGCTGCGAGTAGCTGGCCACAGTTTCAAGCAGCAGAGACCATTCAATCAGAGCATCATTGCTGTCAAGGTTCTCAGGATTTACTCAGTTCTGAAGTTCACTGATAAGAAGTTGAAGCCTCAAGTTTAAGAGCATTCTTCATAATCACAATGTGACAGAGCTGAGACCATCATCCCCATCTGAGGTCCAATCTCAGTGTTCCTTCGAGCGTGGCAGTAGGAGGAAGTACAAATCTTAGAAGTGGGGGTTTAGTTTAGAGCATTTAATTGAAACTCTCTTAAACATGAAAAACTGATACTTAATTCAAATATTATTTATTAATTGATTGTCCCATGCTCAACATGATCCCAAGTAGTAGAATATTCAGAAAATATCAAGATTAATATAAAATAGTCTCTACCATTGTAAGGACAAACATCCAGAAGATAAAAACTAATTAATACAATTCAAGACAGCAGAAGTCCAAGAAAAGACTTCTGAATGAGAAACCAAGTTTGGATACCAAGGCTAGCACTCTGTCTTTGAAGAAAATTAATTGTGCTTTACCAGCGCTGTCAGAGGACCCTGCCATCCTTCTAGATTTATCCTGTGAAATACTTTCCAAAACCTATGGAAATGCCAGATTTTAACTCACTGTTTTATTTAAATGGATGTTTGCTCTGTGGATATTTGTTAATGGATTGCAAACTTGAAATTCAAACAAAAGTGGACTTGGGTCAATGTAAGTGACTTTTTTGGCACCTTGCATTGCTTGTTAATGTATACCTTCCTACTCTAGGAATTTACAGGTTTGATACATGCCTCTGTGTGTCTGTGTCTGCCAGAAAAGATTGGCTGTTGGACAGCTACAGGTCCTGACTCTTTTCTCAGTGTTTATATTACCCACAATGTTAGAAGGAAATGTGATTTACAGCCTCAGTTATTCAGTGTATATGTCCCACCCTCTCCTAGGTCTTCTGGCTTCTAGTCATTTGCAATAAGAAATTTTTATTTAGAACAAAAAAGACAGAAAAATCAAAATTATTGTTGTTTTTCAATTTCCTTTAGAAACTATGGCTATATGTTTTGTTAGGTCAAGAATAATTCTGTTGTTTTAATTTTTGAAAATATGAAGTCACAAACTTGTTAAATTTTTCCTCGGTACCTTCTTCTGTACGCTGACTGCTGGTGATCATAGGTCATTCTCTTTGTTGAATAGGTCTCATTGATTATGGAACTTATTGATTTTCTACTCCTTAAAGGTTATAAGAATTAAAAACTGACCAAAATAATTTGATGAATAACCTAAGTGTTCATTCAAGATTCATGAATTGTGTGTATATTATGCTTAGAGTGAATTGATCTACTTTTAAAGAAGAATGCATTTTTTAAATATTAGAGATTGTGTAACATTGAATAAAGACAATATCCTAAGTAATATGTCACTTTTAAGAATACCGATTATTTTTGTTTAATTTACAAAAGCATAAGAAAGTAAGAAGAGCATGTTTTTTCTTCATATAAGATAAATTCTACATTTTCCCAAATGGAAATAAATAAATAAACTCTTCCTCAAATAAAAATTGCTAGCATACTCAAGTTGAGCAGGTATCTTGGTTTCCCCTGTAGTGGGAATTTTTCAGTAAATAGCCTTTAAGATACTAGCTTCGTTTGGGCATGGTCTCATGTACTATAAAGTACAGATGAAAAGTGTGCATTGCCCCTTTTTCTGCTGGGTTTGGTTCCAGTTCCCATCACAAGCAGAGGACTGTGATTGCTACCCTTACTGTGAGTTTATCCCCAAATAAATAAGCCTTCGTTATACTCTACCTGGCTAATGTGATACAACTACATTTCCCTTTTACACTAAGCTGGTGCAACCTTTTTCCATTTAGTGTATAATTAGGATTTGAATACAAATACCAAAGTGCGTATGACAGGATGTTCTAAGGCTCCCCTGTGTTCTTCTCAAAGTAGCCACCTTATTTCATAGGTTACTAAAATCAGAAAAGGGAACTTAAACAAACAACAAATGCACTTCATGAGTGAAACATCTGAGTACAGAAAGATTAATCGACTCCCCCATCAGCCAGTCATTAAGTCAAAGAGGAACTTTTTCTTGTACTTTTAAACCTCCGATTTACAGTCGGGCAAATTGTGTAAAACGGCTGGTAATACAGTGACGCCCAATGCCAGTGGGCTTTGAGAAGCTGACAGTTCCTGTAAAATAGTCATTAAACAACCTCTAGAAGAGACTAATCAGCAGATGCCCCCAGGTGAAGGAGAGCGAAAGCCGAGAGAAAGAAGGCGACTCTCACATCTTAGCATGACTGAATTAAAAAGAGAATATTATGCTGATTTCCAAAGTAGTCTCAGTAATTTAATTTTCAGAGCAGTTCCTTTGGTTGTAGCAACCATTTTATAAAACATTAATAAAACTTTGTGTAGCACACATCTTTTCTCCATTTCATTATTAAAACGGGGTCAAAATATTCAAATTTGCTGACGTTTAGTTCTATAAATGTCAAAAAAAATTATCAGTATTTTTCAATGCCTCTGCAGAGTCCCAGATCTCAAAGTGTTTTTCCATAGGAAGAACAAAACAGAGAAAAAGAAATCAAAACTATAAAGCTATTCTATGTTAATCATGGGGTTTTACTTTTAGAGTCTGAAGTAAATCACTATTGTAATGGATAATCCAAATGTGACTCTATAACTTCTGCATAATGATGCCCGCTGTACTGTCGAGTAAATTCCTGTAGATCCACTTGGCCTATACACTGTTTATCAGACTTGTGGAAAACAGATAGTTTTTGTACCAAGGCATCCTGCATAAAGTTGTTTTAATGATTTTTTTGCTACACATTTTGAATAACAGAGGATTCACAGGAACAGATATTTTAAAGATGAAATGGTTCTTAAATAATTAATAGAAATGAGCCTTATTTTATAGAATGCGTATATTTATATGAAATATGTATCATAAAACTATATTTTTGTAAGTTAACTTACATTTTATCATTTATTCCCATCATAAAAGAGAAGATCCATTCCACTGAAGTAATTTTTGGCTCAAAGACAACAGTCGCATTTAAGAATGAATCATGCCTTTTAAATCAGTAGTAAAATTTAGATTCAGCTCTAGCAATTATCCTTAGTCTGAGAACTCGGTTCCTCAGAACTTCTCTTTCTTTTTCATTGCACAGACATTGTCTTTCTACTCAAGGCTTTGTTGTATGCCTGACTCCCTCTTCTTTCTTCTTATAAAAACAGATATAAACATATGCATATGGACAATAAGTCACAATAGTCTTCTGAGCTAATACATAAGCAAAGCTAAATTGTTTCTTAACTATTACCTAAAATAAACATATCAAGTCAACCACAACAAGAATGTGAGAAATATCTTTGTATACAGCTTTGAAGGATTTAGGGTCCCCGGAGTCTATGTTCACCAGATATGCTAGAGGCCACACTGAGTTACCTTTCTCTGAGATTCGGTTAATCTCATCCTTAAAAGCAGGAGCCTATAATAATACTTTTGTTGTTTCTTTCATCAAAATAACACTAGAATTTCAATAAACCTATTGTTGCTGTGTAAATATTGATAGTCCTAGTTGTACTTACTAAGAATGTCTTTGTTAAGCCTTTGGAAATCCCCCACTGTAAAATGGGCATCAATAAAAGCGTGACAGTCACATGTTATTATATCTAAAAAAGCCCCTTATCAAATGTGTGCATATACCTAATGGATTAATTATAGATTTGCTGTCTGGTTTTTATTCTTATGCATTTTTCAGTTCTTGTGCTAAATTATCCAATATTTATAATCACGTTAATCCTGTGCTCACAATTCTCACCTTGGTATTTGTTTTTATATCTTGGGTTAAAATATCAGCTAGTAAGAACAGAATTGCAATACTCTTGATTATTGCTTTTGCTTACAAAAGGCTAAAAAAGTGTCAGAATAAAATGTATAAAATGTGTTAATTAACTCTTTAAATTTTCTAATCTCACAAAATGATTACCCTATTGGTAATATCACCAAGGTGCAAATTTTAGCTTACACTTTAGGTACTCTCTGACAACCCACTATAAAAACCCATAAGATTAAGTACCACTCATTCAGAGAAAGAAGGAAATGAAAGTCAGTTGTTTAACAGACTTTCATCTGCAAGAGATTTCATTAAGAGGTTCTTTGCTATGTGCCAAGATATGAATGCTGAGTATAATTCAATTTTATACAAAGGAAAATTCCATTCAAATCTAAAGATTGAATATTGCTATTCCAACTTACTTTCCACTGAATTATTGAAAAGAATTGGAAGATAACAATCTAAAATCATAAATGTATGACCCAGCTTTCAAAGAGATGAAAAATAACACTTGCAAATTTATGATGTTGTGGTTGAGAGAAGACTTACGTTGGAAGTTTATTGGATTAAGTTTAATTCTGAATTGTATCATAGAAATACAATCAATGTCGGCAGTGGTGGCAAATCAGATTGTTGTGTGGTCATTTTCTATTTTTTTAAAAAGAAAGTCTTGGATGGAACCTCAAATGCCACTCTTAAGTTGCATGAGCCATTGGGCGACACTTTTTGTTCAAAAGTTTAATTTCCATTGTTAGTCTGATGAAGAACAGCCATGTTCTCTCTATTTTCTTACAGGGATGCGTTTGATGGAAAACTTAGTGGATGTTTGTAATATTGCTCAGAGCCCATTGGCAGATGAGCATCTCTTGCTGTGGCCTCCATCATTATTTGCCTGTCTTGTCTATTAACGAGTACTATCATCCCATCGTGGGATGACAGCTGCAACACGTACTCAGGCGCAATAAACAGCTAAATGAGGCGCACAGCAATTTCACTTGTCACCAGCGCCCTCGGCACGACTGGCTGCACAGCTTGATGCATAAATTCATGAGGCTGTTGCATATGATGGAGCATGCTTGGCTGAAAGAGGTGATGGATAGCAGGGCAGCTAAAAATGGCCATCACCTTGACTCTGTCAGGACATTTTTTAAAAGTACCCTATCAGTTTTCTTGTATTCAGTGCACTATCATAGCATAGAAGATTATAAGGTACTGATTTGGTACTTTTCTTCAGTAGAGACTTTGGGGAATTTTCTCTAAAATAACGTCCCACATATTAAGGTGGGTTAAATTGTTCATCATTCACTCTTAAGCTATTAGATTACTACATGTTCAAGAGTAGATTTTTACCACTGTATAACAATCTCAGAAAACAATTTAAGCCTTAAAAATAGTGGAAAGTGGGGTTGGAGGAACAGACAACAGGGGTTTTAAAACATTTCTAGATTTTATTATGGAACTGATATTGGTTAACGTGAGATTTTAAGGCTTTGAAAACACAGTATTAGGAATATTGAACCACAGTTTCAGGAGACAGAACATATATACAACTCATCACAACACTAAATAAAACTCTGGGCACAACATCACATCACTGTTGGTGTATTTTCTTATTAGCTTACAAATTTCTAAGATCTTATTAAAGTCTTCTGAGAGCATCTGTATCGCTAAGAACCTTATGAATGAGCAAAAATGCATTTATTTCTCAGATATCTAACTTCTTTCTTGCCTAGCTGCCTGAACTCCAGCCAGAATTCCAGCCACCGTACATTGGGTACTGGCTGTCCATTTCTGTTAAACTCATCAAGAGAAGGCAAATATAAAGGCAACACAATCCATGAGACAGTCTCTTGCAAAGCTGTGTGCATTAATTTCTACCACAAAGAGATGTGCGCAAGCCAGTGTGAGGGAAAGAAGTCACTTGTTCTCTAATAAAAAGAAAACCCTTGATAATAAGCAATTAATAAAGTTGTCATGATTAATTAGGTAACCATGAATCAACATGCACACTAAAAATGACCACTATAGGTATAAAATATGTATGATCCTATTGTAATAAAAATAGTCATTATTATGCATGGTGATAATGGTTCTTACAGCTACTTTCTTCCTCTATTCATAAGGAAGTAAAAACTTCTGAGAAAGCCTACAGAAAGCCAGACCAGAAAGCAAATGCCTTAGTCATTCATTTTTATGTCACTATTTATTTATCCATCCCCCAACTGCTGATTATCAAACTTAATGACTAAAATTCTCTAATTATATTAATTTTTTAAAAGAAAGTGAGACAGAAAGGTGAAGCCCACTGACGTCAATTTTATTAATAACAGCAAATGATGGGGAAAATCTCCTATGTATAAGAAATCATTTTGAACTATTTAAAAATCAAAGTGCTTCAAAAGAAGAGAATTTTGTGGTGTGACATCTGATGACATCATTATGCATCTTCCCTAAATGTGTTATAATCTGCCTAATCTCAGGACTCAGGCTGTTGTGCTACAGTAAGGATAAATGGACAGATATCACTAGTAGAGATGTGATGATAAAAAATAACCTATGAGGAAGTGGAAAATATAAAAGTTATGGCCTGAAGGTAGGATGCAAATTAGAAGACTCTGTGAACCAACAAGGGTAATGAAAAGAACACTGAATATCTAGACCTATATTATAACAAATATTGCAATATCAAATCTAGGAAGAGGTCAACTGGTAACTTGACTCAAGTAAAGTATTTAAGAGGTTACCATAGAAAGATTAATAATTAAATATATATAACAAAATATAATTAAATTTCAAATTAACAAAAATATATAATTTATAATGGCAGTGATTCTGTTGTATGGCAAACACTGCTAATTTATTATATGTTAGTTCCTATAGGTAAAAAGTCCATGAAGTCCATGTGCTTCTCCTCAGATACTTACAAGGCTCAAATCAAATTGTAATTCACATAGACCACTAAAGGAATTCCTATTAATGGCAGAGTATAGGCCTAGCGTCTTCACCACTTCCTGCCAATTGGTCTTATTCAGCATAGTTATACTCCAGTTCTTTCCTGTCGTTCTTTTTAATGACAACTGGTACAAATTTATTCCTTCCTGTACCTGAAATCTCCTACACTTTTATTTTCCTTTTAAAATCTCTTATTTAAAGGTCTCGTATGATTATAACCATGTTAGGTAATATAACCGAGAGTGACAGATTGTCATATT
This sequence comes from Bramus lutescens, assembly GCA_001685075.1. Lineage (NCBI taxonomy): Eukaryota > Metazoa > Chordata > Mammalia > Rodentia > Cricetidae > Bramus > Bramus lutescens. The sequence continues at coordinate 34,984 of LOEQ01004645.1, read as the reverse complement.
CATGACTTCTTTAGACTAATAAAAGCACCTTTGGGGGCTATTTTAGAAATTCTACCTATTACAGTGATGAATAAAATACTAAAGTTTTAAATAAAGAAAATTTTGTCTTTAATTTGAAGACAAAAATAAATCTCGAACTTATAAGAGTAACTGACTCATTTGTCATACTGTTGCCTTAATCATGCCTGAAGGGAAACATTTTAAACAGTTTGTTCTACCATATCACTCAGTTTGAAAGTGTTTGCCTAGCAGGTGTAAGGTCTTAGGTTTGAGACGCAGCACCATTAAAACAAACTGATGAGGAAATAATATATTTTCTAAAAACACTACACAAATTATTATCAATGCCATTCTTTCTTTGAGACTTATCCAAGCAAATGCTTCAATAACTTCACACTAGCCTTACCCCAGTCTTCCTATTTTGCAACCTTTATAATATTAGAAGCTGGGCTTCGCAGAGGCCTTTCACAAATGAACTCAGAGAGAAGGTCATCAGGTTGCTCACATCTCTGAGTGTCAGAAGCCAGTGAGGATCCTGGCTCAGAGCCACTGAACTCTTCTTGCTCATAAATAATTCATAGGAAAACGCTGTTGTTTTATTGTTTGTCCCCTCTAAAAATCATGTTGGAGTTTACATCAAATATAATGGGATGCAGTGGATGGGATATGAGGGATTTCCCCCGACAAGCACTTTGGTGTTTTGATAAAGGGCTTTCAGGAGTGCACTGTCTCCTTTTGTCTTTTGCTCTTCTCCATGAAGGTCATAAGCAAGCACAGTGCTATGTAGACAGCATGCAAGAGGACCCCACTGAATATCAAATCTGTTAGAGCCTTGGTACGTTGGACTTCCCAGCGCCAGATCCAGATGAAAAATATTTCTCTTGATATAAATTACTCAGCCAGTTATATTCTGTGATGGCAGCAAAACACAACTAAGAAGGTTAAACAACAGAGATGTGTTTCATTATAGATTATTTAAACGTAAAATCTTAGAAATATCCTGACCTGAAGCTGAGGAGGCTTTTGCCCAGTAAATGCACGTCACTAATTCAATTATCAATTGTAACACTTAAGATTCCGAATAGATTCATAGTTCAAGATCTATGGATAGTGACACAAATATATATATATACTTTAAAGCAACAGACAGTTTTGATTTTACATATAACTGATAGACAATAGATTTGTAGGTGAACTAATATTGAAGGATCCAATGAATGAATGAATATTACAACTCTGTCACTTCTGTGATAAACACAGACACACTCTTGCATATCTATTTCCTGAAAGGCTGGTGATCAGAAGTACTTAAGATTTAAGATATTTTTAATTTAGGGAAATTTGTGTGTGTAATAAAATGGTTGAGGTCACAACCCATCTCTAAGCATATGGAAGAACAAATACATCTTATTCATAGAGCCAATTAGTGGTTTAAAATATTTTCATTAGGTTGGGTCAGGTATGGAATTTACACTTAAGATGTCATATCAGAAACTTTTGAATTTGGAGAATTTCAGATAATTTTTTTTTATTGGAAATTACTAAGCTGTTCTTACAGAAACAAAATTAGTCAAGGAAATATCCAATATCCAAGTTGTATTCTTGAACTGTTTTCTCTGAGGCCAAAGGCTTAGATTATAACATTATACAAACACAGTGGTCTAAAAAATGGGATACCTAGAAAAACAAAACAAAATAAAAGTCTCTCAAAGACAAAAGGACTTTTGTGTGTTCGGTATCGATCTATTTCCACTGTAACGTGTGATGGTAAATTTCAATAGTCAATTTGTTGGATAAAGAAATAGCTACAGCATTGGTGAAACACACTCTTGGGCATGACTAAGAGGATGTTTTCAGAGAGATTTAACTCAAATCTCAAAAGAGATTTAACCCATCTTGGATGTTAGAGTGTATCAATCTGTGTAGACGGAAGTGGGAAAGAGAAAGAAAAAGTCCTTCCCTAGATAGCTCACTAACCAGATAATGCTGTACTTTAAAATCTAGTACCTGAAATCTAAGCCATGTAACATTAGAATAATTGATTAAATTTATTAAGAATGTTTTTATATTGGAGTATAATTTCTTTTTTGAGAAAAAGTGACAATATAAAGTAAATGAGCATAAGCCAATACAGAGTTCAAAATCCTGCAGAGCAATCCAGAGTTCAAAATCAGCATCCAAGTGCACATAATTTTTGGCCTCAGCTCTAGTACCAGGCAGGCATTACTATTCAGACTAGCAAGTGATGGACTGGAACATTTTGGGTGTTTTACAGATTCTCTTCAACTATGTTGTTAGAATAAATTTTTTCATTGTAATTCATTTGGGATATTCTCAACTTCAACTATTTATATAACTTGCATATCCATGCACTTCTGTGTATTTAGAACATATACAAATTATATTTTATTCACAATTTTGTTAATGGTAAATCTCACAGCTATATGTATACAACTAATACATTCAAGAAATTAAAACTCTCTGAAACAGGGATACTTCCTAAATGTCTGTGTCTACACACACATACAAAATATCACTCTGTATAACTGCTTTAGTCCCTTGTGCCCTCCTTTCTTCACTCCTTTACTCCTCTCTCTCTCTCTTTCTCTCTGTCTGTCTCTCTGTGTGTCTCTCTTTCTCTCTCTTTCTTTCTTTCTCTCTCTCTCTGTGTGTCTGTCTCTTTCTCCTCTCTCTCTCTCTCTCTTTCTTTCTCACTCTCTCTCTCTTTCAATCTTTTGAAAGGTACAGGATTTGGAATTTTGTGAACGTTGGAAGAGCCCTTGAAGAGCTTTTCACTTGCCATACTGTAAGATTCCAACTGACTTCAAGCCGCAGTACTTCATGAATCTATCTCTCCAATGGTTGTAAGTTGCAGGCCTGTCTGTCAGATTTTTATGACAAAAGTCCAGAAAATTACCTGATTTCATGTGCTGTCAGTTCTTATCCTCAATGAACAATCTGATCAAGTTCCTTTTTACCATACACTTCGGTAATTCTTCTGCCACTCTCAGCCACTCAGGTGCTTTGCCACTGGTTGTGTGTATCCAATTGTGTTTCACTAAAATTCTATCATTCATGCCTGGGATCCCCATCACTGGCCACAGAGTCCTTTCATGTTCACTTTCTGTCCTACAATGTTGTATTGTTGCTGCAGTCAGTGCCAAGTCTTTTGTTTCATCCTCCAAATTTGTTCATCTCTGTACTTGAGAATTCCCTTTTCTCTATTATGAGTTGTGCCCATATCCTTCATCATATTTTATTGTGTACATACTTTAATGCATTATCAATTTAATTCACTATCAATATCAGACACCACTAAGATTTCAAGTTTTTATACTACATGATCACATCTTCTTTTTCATAAATTTATCGAATTAAGTATATTATAGGTTCCTATAATCACCTTTGTTCATTTAGTGAAAATGTATATATTTATAACAATATGAGTGTCACACACACATAAATAAAAGATGTGTTACACACATTTAAAATAACATTTAAATGGATATGGCTACAATGCAACTTGTCAATCAAAACTAAAATCTGAAAAACAAACCAAAACAAAAATCATCATTAGTTCTAATTTTAAAGATGTGGAAGCTGAAGAATTGGTATTAAATTACACTGCCTTCTTCCCTTTGCAAACTTCATATACAGAGAGCAGAAATGGGACATGTAAACTCCCCTGTGCCCCCACTCAGGGTGCCCTTATTCAACATTAACATTACCAGTGTTCCTTATACTGTTCCAAATAACCTTTGCTTAAACTTCCTTGGAAAGTTTCCCTGCTTTCCTTCTGTGTGAGCACTTCATTTCATGGTGAAATAGCCTGTATTTGGAGAAGCCATACATATTTAGTTCTTTTTAATCTTATCTCACATCAACCCTTGGAGCCTCTCAATCATTTTTGTAGCCCCACTCTGAATTCACTCCACTCTGATGGCATCCTGCTGGTACTGAAGTTTTCATAAATGGACACACTTGTCTGACTTGTGAGGTGTGATCTCTATACACACTGCCCAAATAGTTTTTATAAACCACTGTATCATCCCATGAAATCTCATGCTAATTTCTGTAACCATCAAGCCCAAGGTTCATTCAACACTACTATTTTCCAAGTACATAACTCCATTTACTGATTATCTGCAGACATTTATCCAAAGTGCATTAATTTACATTTTTTAAAACTTAATCTTGTTTATATGCTTTTATTCAGATTTGTAGCTTCTCTATATTTGTAAATATATTATAGTTATATTTAACCCTCAGAAACTTTCTAATTAAATATATATACACTTTGATATATAATTATATACATATTCTAATTATATACATATAATTCTAATTATCTACATATATAATATGAAATTATTTTTGTAATTGATATTCTAAAGTTGTTAATTTCTTGCATAGAGTCTTGTTATTTTCCTGTATCTGTGGTGAAGAAGAAACAAACTATAAACCTTGGATAGTTCTGGCTTCCAGTCTCTTTGCACACTTTTTTTTTTAAAATATAGATTAGTAGCCACCTCTCCATGCATTCCCAGAATAATAGCCTAGTTTTCATGCGGTATTATAACCTAATTTTACAATACATAAAGAGCTACGAAACAAATTGCATTTTGCCTAGAATTTTTTTTCTCTCTTTTGTTTATTAGAAGTTAGAACTTTTAATTCAAGGACGATCATGGTCTTTTCAATGAAATGAAATACTATTCCTGCATCCATTTCTTGAGAAATTATCTCTGTTTAAGTTGGAAAATGCTTCAAAATCCACTTTTCTTTCTAATGATTTCATATACAAGAGAAAGGGTGTCAGATGATTCACTAGGCATAAAATGAAAGAAGATATTCAAGCTGTTTGGGATATAATGCTCATCTACATTGCAGTTTGATATAATACCATACAACGCAGTTTGATATAAGAATTATGTGTACTAATAGATAAAACAATATAATATAATGACAATTTTCTAAGTCATAAGGCAATAAAATGTTATTATTGCATTTCAGTTGTGGAAAGGTTAAAATACATGCAGTGAATTGTTTGTTCACACAAATCAGCCCAAAGCAGAATTTTGCAATCATCACAAATTCATTAATTTCAACTACAGAAAATCCCAGGCTAAATCAATATTAAGTTTCTACTGAATGAGAAGGACTCCTCATTTTGTGCATGCTCTCTTTAAAATAGAAGTTTAAGTTAACAGTGGCATGGCTTGGTGGCTAAGAGTCCTTCTTACTCTTGCCAGAGGACACAAGTTCTGAGTTCTATTCTCCGTGTCTATTTTGGCCTCCCACAAACACTTGTAATTACAAATAAATTTGATCTACACATCCTTCTGGCCTCCCCAGCTATCTGTGCACACATATACACAAAGGCTCATACATATAAATAAAAATAAAAATCTGAAAATGATTTGAAGATGAGTTCTCCTATAACCTTAGGTGTTTCTACTAGCTGGTAGTCACCAGGGTATTTACTCCTGGATCTCTATTTTCACAATTCAGCTACTGCTATTTTACTACGTCATCTTTGTATTGAAAATGACCATATATATATATATATATATATA
>LOEQ01004645.1:19174-29383 GCA_001685075.1 Bramus lutescens | reverse complement strand
TGTGTGTGTGTGTGTGTGTGTATACATACATATGTGTGTATATAATCTGTTTTTTAGCTATTTTAAAGCAATCAGTTCTAAGATGTTCAGAGTGCTAATTATTTAACAGAACAAGATTGCAATGACCTTGCACATTCCTCTGTTTCCTTGACCTAGAATGATGGTATTGATTCTAACACTTGTACCCTTATGCCAAAACATGCCCAGCAAGTGGAAGGTTGATATAATTATTTTTCAAAGTTTGAATAAATGAATTCATATACTGGGTGTGGTGGCTTGAATAGATATGACCCCCATAGACTCCTGTATTTGAATGCTTGACTTATAGGGAGTGGTACTAATAGGAGGCATGACCTTGTTGGAGTAGATGTGGTCTTCTCGGAGAAAGTGTGCCACTTTGGGATTAGCCTTTGAGGTCTCATATGCTCAGCTCAAGCTATGCCCAGAGTGGAACACAGAACCTGTTGCTTGAGGATCAAAATGTAGAACTCTCAGCACATGTCTGCCTACATGCCATCTTACTTCCCACCATTACCATAATGAACTAAACCTACTAAGCCAGCTCCAATTAAACATTTTCTTTATAAGAGTTCCCATGATCATAGTTTCTCTCCACACCAATAGAAACCCTGAGATAAAGGGCTTATCATTTGACTAAAATAACAAATTCATGGACTGAGTCCTCTGTTGATTAGTTGCTCAAGTCCTATAAAATGTCTTATAAAGAATAGGTGACTCTCTCAAACACCAAGATACTCTAGTGATACGGAATTATTTCATGATCTTTTACCACAATCCTACTATCTGGAATTATGGAATCTTTTAAGTTCATGAAGAAATATTGTAATTATTGTCAAATAAATCAAAAGAAAATGCATGGCCATTATTGTGTATTTAGTATCATTTGGCTAATTCTTTAGAAATTCATCCACAGACCTTAAGATAAATATAGTACAACAAAGATTATCTTTTAAAAGTATGATTAATTTGTGCTTAGTGTTATTATTCGCACTTGTAAATGGTCACATCTCTGACTTCTATAGTCACTTATAATATATTAACTATCATTGCCACATTGCTCAGGCCCCAAACATGAAATTAGTAAGACTGCCTGATAACTATAGTCTTCATACACCTGATGGTTACTAGCCAGGTACTTGGGAAATTTGCCGTCTTTCCTTTGTTACCTTCTAGAATAGTTGATCCTGTCTCTTACTTACTTTGGGGTCTCCTCTTGAAGGGAAAAGGCATATGATCCTGAGAGGTCAATTTGTACCCATATTATTCAAATCAATCACAAAGCAAATAATTGTTTCATTGTTAAAAAGTTATGAAGTAGCAGCAAAATAATTTTATGGTTAGATATTAGCACAACATGAGAAATTATATTAAAGGGTTGAAACTTTAGGAAGATTGAGAAGCAGTATTTTATAAGAAAGTCTGTAAATAATTTTTTAATTTCTGTACTCTGTATTTTCCTTGACATAACATGTATAACAATACTTTTATCTCTGCATTGATTTTAATTGAATATATGAAAACTCTTACTTTTACTTTTATTTTGTTCTACTATGATAAAACAAAACTTTCCTTTTCAATTTTTTAAAAAAAATATGAATTAACAAAAGACTTTTTCAAAGTTGTTATTGTTTTTTCTTTTGTTTGTTTGTTTATTTGTTCATTTTTGGTTTTTCAAACAGGGTTTGGCTGTGTAACCATGGCTAACCTGGAACTCATCCTGTAGAACAAGCTGGCCTTGAACTCACAGAGATCTGCCTACCTCTGCTTCTTGAGTAATGGGATTAAAGGTGTGTATCACCACTACCTGGCTAAAGTCTTTGTTGTTATTTAAGCCCTCCTGTATTTCCTCCTCTATCCTGCCATTTCCTCCTATACTATAATTTAACCCTTCATATTCAATACTTCCCCTTTATACTAGTTTATAAGCTTCCTAAAATTTATCTATACACAAACTTAAAAAGAGTTTAATGGGGCAACAATGACCTTGTTGACACCATAGGATAACAAATAAAAAATCCCAAGGCCAAGAATGGGCTATTATTTTTTGAATTGTTTATTATTGATGTACCTAACATCCCATAATATTGCAGGCCAATGCTTGTGATTACCCTATAGAACTTGGTGTTAAGATCCTATTGCTGAAAACATTACAGGCTTGAGATATAGAACATAGAGAAAACAAGGTGGCTTATCATGGAAGCTTAATTATTATTGGTCAATTTCTATAATAATGTAAGGTGATGTGCAAACTACCAGAGGAGAAAAATAATAATCAGGTTTATCCTGCAGTGAGTTCAGTGAGCAAGACATGCCAAATGCGTATCTGTCTTCTAGACACAGCAGGGAATGTGAATAAGTGAACTCACCATGGTTGACAGAGTCAGCAAAATATTTGCATATGCTCTATCAAGACCAAGTCCAAGTATGTAGAAGGGAGTTGGGCACGAAGTTGCGCCCATGAGTATGGAAATTTTGGCACTTGACAGCTATAGGAGAGGTAGATTCAGTGTTCTCTAAGACTGTAGACTCTAATAAGTCAACCATTCTTTAGGGATGAGGCCAAACAACAAAGAAATCTTGGGAAGTAGAAACTGGTCTCAGGATGAAGGAAAACAAAACTCCACAAATTAGTGTGGATAAGGAAGGGAATATAATCTTGGAAGGGTTGTGGGAGAAAGGGTGAATGTTAAGAAAATATATTGTGAAAAATTCTCAAATAACTAATACATTAAAAATTATGAAATAAAATAATCCATAAAAGATGCCATTTCTGGCTCAAAGAGAGCAAATAGTTTGTGAATCTCAATAAATTCTGCCAAACTGCATTCTCATATCTTGTGTCCATTGATGACTACTCACTGTAAAACTGAAGAGCAATGATTTCACAATTTGTTTTTCAACTTTTTATAAGATAATTTAATGGTTTTGGCAAACTATTACATAAAATGGCCATCCATTTTATTCCATTTTGCTAGACTCTCTGTTAGTAAAATTTGAAATGTTCTACAGCTAATTACACATTTACTTCACTACCTTGAATATTCTACTTTGTGAAGAAGTCATTCTGCACTAATACTTCTATATTATGCATATTTATTTGCAGTGTATCTGAGTGGTTTATTTATTATTTATCCTAAGAATGATATATCATAATCACTTATTATACAATGCAAAATGATATTTTCAAATGGGTATACTTTTGTAATATGACCTACTTTTTCTTTTTCCTTCCCTTGGGAAGATACAGTGTTATAAATCGACCTAGAAAAAATAAGAATCAAATTTTCTTTGGGTAAACTTATATTTTGTATTGTCATTAGTCTAGATCACTGTTTTAGATAAATTTTAAAATAAGTTACTTTCTGACCATTTTATTGAAATACTTAAAAAAAACAGGTGAGTCAGTAGGGTTGGTTATGGAAAACTTTACAACTTCAGTTTAGTCACCAGTGACAAAAAAAGTAGCACCATTAGTGAAATTTACAATGAAGGATTCTGGCACTAAAAAAAGTAGATGAAGATGATATTGTCATCATTGTGAACAAACACAAAAAGGAGACAGAGATCAAGAAGCTGAAATTTTTGTTGTCACAAGTGGAATGCATCAAGGAGAAAAGGAAATAAAACTCACATTGTCTTGAAGGACAACCATGATGGAGTTTATTGCTTGAGTTGTTTACTTTTATTCCCAGAGACCTTGGGTAGAAAACAGGGCAAAGAAAATTTATTAATAAGGTTAAAATGTAAATAAATAATTTCGCAACAATATGAACATAATTGAATATTTAACATAAAAATGAGAAATCTTGCACAAATGTTTGAAAAATAAGCTTTCAACAATAAGCATGGTTTTTGATGGTATTAGTAAACTGAAACATGTAAGATTTAAAAGAACACACCAGAATCTGAAAAGTTCTCAAGTCAAGTACACATCCATCATCAATGGTTAAATTTCATAGAAACCATGAGAAAGATGAGGAACGGAGATGGCTCAGTGGTTAAAAACATTTTCTTCCTTTCAAAGGACCTGGGTTTGATTCCCAGCACCCACATTCCTGTTCTTAACCATCTGGAACTCCAGTTACAGGGGATTTGATGCCCTCTTCCAGCTTCTGCAGGCATCTGGCTTACACATGCTGCACACACATACATGTGGACAAAATATTTAAACACATGAAATTTAAGAAAATTCATTTAAAGAATTCATCAGAAGACAATGGCTGGCAAGTGCTAATTAGATCTGTACATGGGAAGGCCAGTTCACATTCAGTAGAAAATCTTTAGAAATTAGCTAAATGTTTGAAAAATAAAAAAAGAAATCTCATGCAGGCATATTTTTAAAATATTCTCAAGAATGCAAAACAAACATATCACGTTTCATTTGCCTTGAAAAACTGAAATGACAACTAACAGGCACAATGCCATAATTTTTCTTTGTGCTGAAGTTTCATCAAATTATCAAGTTTTTACAAAAATTGGCATATATATGCTTCTATTCTGAATATAATAATGCCTATTTTCAACTGCTGAAAAGAAGTAGAGAGATTAAAATAATAATCTACAGTACCATCATTTGGAGGGATTTCTTGAAAGACTTTTTCCACTATTTTATACATGAATAATATTAATTTTACAAACTTGTTTTTGTTTTTATTGAGAGAGAAGAATGAAGAAAAATCTTGCATGCACATATATAGAAAAGGTGAATTTTTGTATATTTCTTCAGTGGGTATATGATCTCATTTACTCACATATTTTATAACAAGAGGCTTTGTTGTAATATTTTGAAGTACTTAAAGTATTTATTTTACACTAGTCTAGCAAGAGGTTATAATACAATTTGCCTTTCCATTACCCCAATAGAGACCTTTTAGTTAAAAAAAAAAATCAGCACCATTTAGCTGGGAAACATATGGTTTTTTTTGTTTGTTTCTTTCTTTCTTTTTTTCCATTTACAACACACTTCACCACTTCCATGGGGGTATTTATTACAGGTAAATCATCAGAAAATACCTCACCCTCTCCCTATAAAACTTAGCAAATTTTCATTATATAATTTCTGTGTTTTAAGTAGCCTCCGGGGAAATAAAAAATAAAAAAGCTAACTCTTTCATTTAGGTGAGAATAATCAAGGTAAATACAGATGGCATGAGGTATGAGAATACCCATCTTAGTGAAGAAAGGTTGACTATGATCAGGTTTTACAAAAAGATGTTCACTTCCTGAGTTGATGCAAAGCTGGTGATAAAACCAGAAAGAGAAATGGGTAACAGGGACATCACCTAAGCTATGCCTTGACTCAGAGTGGAGAGATCTAGGCACTAACTGGATTTGACCTTGGAACCAGAACAATTTCTAATTTAGGTAGAGTTTTCTCAAAAGACCAACATTTTTAGCAAAATGAGCAACAATTCCATTTTTGAGCCTTTAAAGGACTTAAAGTATTTCTATTTCCTTAAAGTTTTCCTGCAGATTGATGGAGTTTATTGTTGGCTTTCCTCTTTTCTTTCCTTTTTCAAAATAGGTAAGAAAAATGACACCTTTCAACAATTCCTGGTTTTAGTGGAAGTGTCCTTATCTAAATCATGAAATTTATTAGATCAGTTTCCTTGCTTGCTTTCTTGCTTGATTTTGTTGTTTGACTACGACTTTGGCAACAGAATTTTCAGTAACTGCAGAAGAGTGATGCTTGAATAAAGTCAAATACCCAAATCACTCTATATTTTATTAATACATAGATACTTGCTAATTCATGTTATCTTTCAAAATTTAGATATGTATGTTTCAATCTGTATAACCACAGAGGTTTGGCAGCATGAAAGGAACCTAGAGGTAGCAGAGCATCTTCTGCAGAAAGGGGACTAAAGTATAGTGTTAAAAAGAGATTAAAAAGACTTGGAGGATTAAGGAAGAATGGATAAGAGATGGGAGGTCCTTCTGTCTATATGTTGCTTTTCTTGGTTAATGAATAAAGAAACTGCCTTGCCCTGTTGATAAGACAGAACTTGGTAGGCAGGGAAGACAGAACTGAATGCTGGAAGAAAGAAGGGCAGAGTCAGAGAGCCACCATGGAGCCACTGCCGTATCATATCCTAATAATATAATGTTCTAACCATAGTTAAGAACATCACTTAACCCTCATTAAAGAAGATTATTCTCAAAGGAGATGGTAATGTACAAAGAAACCCAGACCTGGACAATGCACAGAGACCAAGAAACTTTAGAGCACTCATGCCTAAATGGGGTGTCTTTACCAAACTTTTGCTCCAAAGATTAGTAAACTATGTGGAATAGGAAGTAGAGGTATTTGAGGCAGAGGTTGTGGATGACTGGAAGGGAGCAGTGTCTTCCCCACACAATAGGACTGATGCACATGTGAATTCACAGAGGGTGACAGCTTGTGTAAAACCCGAATAGCTCCAAAGCACACTAAGATCTCAGTACTGAGAAGGGGAACTGGACTTCAAGTCCCACTGCTAACCAAGACACTATTTGCAAATGATGACTGTTGGGAAAGATAAGAATTAGTTCTCTACAATAGAGTGTCACTGGGTATATCAACCACACTCCAGGGCAGACCTCATGCCCAGAAGTTTCTGATCACTAAAATCTAGAATCCATCTGTGTGTGTGTGTGTGTGTGTGTGTGTGAGAGAGAGAGAGAGAGCTTTTTGTTTACTTAATTTTGTTGTTATTTTTGTCTTATGGATCTTTTAAAGAAGTTTTCTCTTTTGATTTTTAATTTTTGTTCTTTGAATTTTTATTGTTAGTGTTGTTTTCTTTGGGTTTTGTTTTTGAGTAGGCAAACTGGAAAAAAAGAATATAAAGTTGAGTGTTTTGGGGGATTGGGAAGATTTGGTTGGAGTTGAGAAAGGGAAAATAATACGATTAATATTTATTACATGGAATTTCTTAAATAAAAAGGTTTTTAGCCAAGTGGTGGTGGCACATACCTTTAATCTCAGCACTCTAGAGGCAGAATCAGACAGATATCCATGGTGAAGGCCACCCTGATCTACAGAGTAGGTTCTAAGACAGCTATGGCAACACAAAGAGATCCTGTGTTACAATAATAATAATAATAATAATAATAATAATAATAACAATAATAAAATAACAAAGAATTTATGAAAATATAAAACATGGATAAAGATGAAGTTTATTATATTAATTGATATAAGCTGGATACAAAAAAGCAAATACCACAGAATTTTACATACATATAACACTTTAGAAAATTAAGATCTTAAGAACTGAAAGTAAATTACTTGTTGGTAGAGGGTGGGGGATTTGGTGGATGTTGAACAATGCCCACAGAACTTCTGGGACAAGGGAAGAAGAAGGTCAGGAAATGTTCATCAAAATAACTACCATTGATATTATATTATAGCTTTGAAAGTAGTTCCCAAAAATAGATTTTAAGTATTCTTACTATAAAGGAAGCGAGTATATATACTAAATAGCTTGATTTTAAAATATACACACCATAAACACATGCATTTATGTTTACTGTAATCTCTATAGAACTTCAGATTCTATGCCTGTTCTAATAGAGATAAGCAGTTTTAAAGTAACCAGATTTAGAGAAAAATTCTTTCTGGATGCTGCAGAGTGCAAGTTTCTTAGAAGATGAAAGGGCAGAGTACAAATCTTTACCAAATAGTTTTATGATAGTCAGAGCATGACAGAAGTTACTTGGTTCTCTCCTTCATAGAGAACCTACTCATTCCAAGGAGGATTGTGTTACCTGGGCATCCTGGATCTAACCTGGAATATAGGGTATGTTAGAATTGTGAATTAATGCCAACTTTACTGCCTCAACAATTATGACCTTTTCTAGGGGCCTTAGAAGTTTCAGAGCCCATCTAGCTACATTTATAGCTGAGAGAGGCATGTAATAGCTGTCCTTAAGGATAAAAGTTGATGGCACTGTTTTGCAAATACATACTTTATGTACAACCTCTTAGCAGATTCAAAAATATAATTCCATGGCAATTCTTCCACGATAATCTCTGAAAGAAAAATCACATTGACATTCAAATATTAGATATAACCTTATGTAACTGGGTGGTTTGCATAAAATTTAATTTCATTTTTTAAGATTTTATTATAAATTTTATATTTTACGTTTTTGTGCTTTGTCTATATGTTATGTGTGTATTCCATGTGTATGCTTTTCACTAAGGTCAAAAGATGGTGTCAGATCCCCCAGATTGGAGTTACAGGAAATATTATAGATTCCACACATAGGAACGAAGCCGGATTCCCCTGCAAGAGCAACAAGTGCTCTTACGTTCTGGACCATCTCTCTAGCTCCTACATCATCATTTTAAACTCACAGACTGGAGCAGCCTGACCATCAACTGCTACAACGTTGAGGACAAGAACTCTTCCCTGGATCTTTCTTGGAAAATTGTTACTGAAAAACATGAAGAGAGACTTTCTAGTGTGCAACAATATGCTAGATCCTTCAAGCTACCATGACAGAACCACATTTGGCTAACTTTTACTTCTTTCTCTGTGGAGGTCTAATATCTGAAGGAGGGTGGTGTCTCAACCAAGGACAGAACAGAGGTAGCTTGAAGAAACTTCCAGTGTACTTTGTAGCCGTAAAGAGGAAAATAAACTATTGTTTATATTTAAAAATATTTTGTCAGATTTGTTTCAGTAAAATCCTCACTGAATCTCTAACAGCAGGCTGGCTCTTGTGCCAGCTTTTGATGGATGTGTCTATGTGTGCATGTATTCAATGGTTTTGTATGTGTTTATGAGGAATCTGGGAAAGGCTGCTGTCCCAGTGCCATTTTAATTGGGAAATAACATCTAAAATTTAAGAAGAACATACAGCAGAACATTTCTGTCATCTGTCTGAAGACATGATTTTCTATGAATGATAATCATGAACAACCAAAAGATACATTTGTGAACAGCATAAAATATTATGAAGATATAATTTGAAAGTACCATATTGTTTGTGCTATGAATTTCAGTTTTCATTATTTATCTTTCTCTGCTCTCTATGCTATTTAGAAGCTAAAGTTTCAATGATCCATTCAGCTTATACCCTCTGTTCTGCAGCAGTAGGATAAGCGTATTAGTAAAGGAGGTCAAAAAACTCTGAAACCCGGCTATCTTAGGGCAGATTCTTCCAGGCTGAAGTCCATGAGGAAGGACATTGCTGTTTTCAGAGGAGTCAAAATAGCTGCATGAATAGCAAAGATGTTTCTAATCACTGCCTACATATAAACTCTCAACAGAAACATATGACTTTGAAATTTAAAAACTCTAAACTAACCATCTGCAAAGATTACATGTATATAGACGATAGTTAAGAAAGGATGTTTTCAAACACACTAGGCTCCCACACAGCCAGTACATGAAGTAGAATCAAAACCCANTTAGATAAGTACCATTTACCAAAACTAAATCAAGACCAGGTGAACAATTTATTTTTTTCTTTTTTTTTATTCCCTCCCCCTCCCCACTCCCCCTCCACCTACATTTCCAGTCCAAAGAGCAGTCAGGGTTCCCGGCCCTGTGGGAAGTCCAAGGTCCTCCCTCCTTCATCTAGGTCCAGGAAGGTGAGCATCCACACACACTAGGCTCCCACAGAGCCTGTACTTGAAGTAGAATCAAAACCCACATCCATTGTCCTTGGCTTCTCAATCAGCTCTCCTTGTAAGGCACATTCAGAGAGTCCGGAATGATCATATACTCCATCAGTTCAAGTCCAGCTGGCCTTGGTGAGCTCCCATTAGATCAGCTCCATTGTTTCAGTGTGTGGGGGCACCCCTCGTGGTCCTGATTTCCTTGCTCATGATCCCCCTCCTTCTGCTCCTCATTTGGACTTTGAGAGCTCAGTCCAGTGCTCCAATGTGGGTCTCTGTCTCTATCTCCATCCATCGACAGCTGAAGGTTCTATGGTGATACGCAAGATATTGATCAGTGTGGTTACAGGATGGGGCTAGTTGAGGCACGCTCTCCTCAGCTGATCAAGGAACAAGCTGGGGCCATGTCCTTGGACACCTATACAAAAAGGATAGAGAAGCAGAGAGGGAATTCAGAGAAACTTCACCTTTTACAATAGCGACAAATAGCATAAAATATCTTGGGATAACTCTAACCAAGGAAGTGGAAGATATATTTGACAAGAACTTCAAGGCATTGAAGAAAGAAATTGAAGAGGACA
>LOEQ01004645.1:0-19165 GCA_001685075.1 Bramus lutescens | reverse complement strand
GAAATTTTTAATAATAATAATAAAATTTAAATTAAAAAAAGAACAAAGGGGCTCAAGATCATGATGGGCAAAACCACAGAGACAGCTGACCCGAGCTAGTGGGAGCTCACAGACTCTGGACTAACAGCTGAGGAACCTGCAAAAGACCCAATTCGACTCGCTGAATGTGGGTGACAGTCATGTGACTTGATCTATTGTGAGGAGGGCCCCTAACAGTGGCGCCAGGACATATCCCACATGCATGAACTGACTTTTTAGAACCTATTCCCTAAGGTGGGATACCTTGCTCGGCCTTGATACAGTGGGGAGGGACTTGGTCCTGCCTTAACTTGGTATGCTAGACTTTGCTGACTCCAGAAGGGAGTCCTTACCCTCTCTGAGGAGCAGATTAGGGGTGGGAAGGGGGAAAGTGGGAGAAGGGGAGGGAGAGGGAACTGGGGATGGTATGTAAAATGAAAACTAAGATTTTTTTTAAAAAAAAAGGAATAAAAAGTAAAAGAGAAAGTATGTTTTCTTTTTTCTTTTAAAATTACTTTTATTGAAATACATTTTTGTGCAATATATTGTGATTATGGTTATATCCTCCCCAATTCCCTCTAGTCCTCCCTCTCCCACATTGCATCGCTTGTGAATACCTTTATGTTTTATTTATTTGTTTGTTTGTTTGTTTATCTTTCCATTCAAAAATTGACACTTCCTCCCCTCCTCCCATTCCCCTCTGCTCCTTCACTCACCCTCCTCTCTCACCCTCCCTCCTTAAGAGAGCAGGAAACCCTGCCCTGTTGGAAGTCCAAGGCCCTCCCCCCTACATCCAGGCCTAGGAAGCTTTGCATCCAAATAGACTAGAGACCCAAAAAGCCAGTACATGCAGTAGAAACAATTCCCAGTGCCTTTATCAATGGCTTCTCAGTCAGCCCCCACTGTCAGCCACATTCAGAGAGTCCAGTTTGATCGCATGCTCATTCAGTCCCAGTCCACCTGGATATGATGAGCTCCCATTAGAACAGGCACACTGTCTCAGTGGGTGGACGCACCCCTCCCAGTCCAGACTTCCTTGCTCATCTTTTCCCTCCTTTTGCTCTTCAACTGGACCTTGAAGATATCTACATTAAGGGAGCCATTTCAGGACTGGCAAGAGACTTGGCTCTAGAGGGAATCTCAGGTGTCCACAGGGATGTCGCCAGCTAGGTCCTTGTTCAGCAGAGCAAAGGGTGCCTGAACTGGCCTTGCCTCACTATCACACTGATGATTATCTCGAATATCACCATAGAATCTTCGTCCAGCGACAGATGGAGATGGAGACAGAGACCCTCATCAGAGCAACGGACTGAGCCCCTAAGGATGTTTTCTTATTACCTCTCAGTTTCTCCATGGCAGGTCAAATGACCTAGAGATTCTAAATAGGTCGTATTCAACTTCAGCCATCTATAGTCTCCTCTATACATTCCGGCTCTCCTCTGAAGACTATCTCCTATCCACCTATTAAGATTTAGTTCACAGTATCCCTTTCCAGGAAAGCTCTGTTTAACTTTTCTGCATATCTCCCATGAGACAAACACTAGTGATATTCAAGTGTCATTCCTTGGCCACCTAATAGGAGAGTATAACACCCTACAGGCTGTTGATTTATTTAGGTGTCTACCCCACCTATATATGACCCATCTGGCCTCCAGCCCAAATACACATCTTGCAACTAAACCATGAGATCATTTGCAACCGAAATGATATCAGTGTTTGTACTTTACCCTTTACCATCTAGTCTCAGTACAATTTCTAATACCTGAAAAATAGTGACTAGTGTCTCCTGAATGGCTGATGGGGAGAGAAAGTGAATGGAAGCATACTCAGCACACAAAGAATTCTGCTACATTTCCTGTATTCTTCTTGGCATCCTTAAAAACTAATGCTGAGTAAAGAGGATTCTTAGAAGTGACAAAGATATCACATAATTCACCTAATGAAGAAAGTGATTGAGTTGACAGCTGGCCCAGAAAGAAAGCTACGCAAGTATTTTTGCCTTTCTTCTTTTTCTTCAAGAATGACTTGCAATCTACAAAAGGTAAAAACGAGGAAGAGGCAAATGTGAGAAGACAGCGAGGGAGGAGTGAAACTCATTAAATGAATCCAAACCTTTAGGCTTAGTGATTTCATCCTACAAAATTAAAATAAGTCCCAGGTGTGACTACAGAACTTAACCTACAGCCTCTGACAAAGACTTGCCAGAAAAACAGAAGTTGGACTATGTCTTTTAGTTTAAAATGACAGAAAAATACAAAATATGGGAACTGCACAGAAATGAGTATGACCTTGTCATGGATGGAATTCCAGGAAATGTTTTTAAAGGTTATTGTTGTAGCACTAGGAATAGAAAGTGATGCTCACTACTAGAAATGGCTGGCCTACGATAAATCACTACTCAATCCCTTTCTCTTATCCTTTATTAAAAACATGACTATTATGTAAATGAATAAGAAATGTGTAGTTGATGCTGAAATTTTGACTTTCAGAATAATTGTTTTAATCAACCTTCTAGCTGCTCCTTGCTGATAAAATGGCATGACTTATCCTGGAGGTCATCAATATTTGGCCTGAACCCATTTTACCTAAGCACATTTATAAATGGCAGAGGAAAATGTATAGCTCAATATAATCAATAAAAAAGAAAATTCAAAAAATAAAAAATAAATGGTCATGTAACTTTATTCCGAAGAATTACCCATTTGAATATATATATATATATATATGATACTGAATCAAAAATATTAGAATCATATGCTACTGTGACACTCAGATTTGAAAAGCTTATCAACACAATGGAAAATTATCTAAAAGTAAGTGTATATAAAGGAGTTGAAATACCTGTAAATCTAATAGTGATATTACAGAAAGCACTGTGTCTAGTTTTAGCTAACATTAAAAAGCAACTAAAATAATTACAGGGAAACCCTTCAGTTTCAACCATGCCTTCTTGGTTAGCCCTCCTCTAGAACTGAGCTACTTTGCCTCATTTCCTCTAGATTCTTTCTTTGTAGGAAGTAGATGTGGCTAGATTATTTGAGTAAAGGACATTGGTATCTTCATTCTCCACCCTACCCTAGTGACTAAGTAGAATTATTCAATTAAAAAGTCACAACATTGAGAGATTCTCTGCCTCTACTTAAGATCAGTTTGAAGTAGCAATCCAGCATGAGCATATTGTGCAGGTCTTAGATCAAACATATCTCATAGGTCTCTAGTGTGCATACTGAGGACTATTTATGTGTAGTTGGTATAGACAGTGTAAGTAAAGGAAACTCTAGCTACACCATGAAGTTGTGTTCTCTAGATTTCAGCGTAATAGCTTACTCCATGATCTCTTCTGATTCTCTTCATCTTACAAACATTGCAATCTCCAATAGTGAGCACTCATCATGTATCTGGATTATTGGAAGAAACCCTGGGTGTTTTAAAGAATCAAAATCCCTCTTTACTAACTATGGGGACTTATAACACTAGTTGTTTTATTTTGATTACTTCTTTATTCTGCTCTCCTTAAAAAAAAGCAATTCCTCAAAAGTCCACAAACACCAGAAAGGGCAACTGCCAAATCAAATACAGAATTTGTATGTATTAATGGCCATTGCAAAAATATCTTTTCTAGACATTACTAATAGTTTTCAGTCAAGCATTTAATGAACAGTTAAAAGTACTTAGAGAAACAACTGAAATCAGGGCAGGAGAGCTTATCTCTGAAATAAGATAGAAACATAATGTGATGGAAATCTATCAGTAATCTATGAGGGTGACCCTTGCTAAGACTACTAGCAAGGGAGAATCTAGATCCTGAACTGGACATATCCTGTAACCAGACAAGACTTCCATTGGAGGGATTGGATCAACAACCCAGTTATACAAACTTGGACTTTACAATTTGTCTGCCTACAAGTTATACCAGGGTAAAGGTGGAACAGAAGTTATGAGGATGACCAACCAAGGACTAGTCCCAGCTTAAGACCCATCCTATAAGAGGAAGCATACCTCTAACACTGCAAGGAGAGCCAAGGCCTAGAGGCTGGACAAGCCCATAGATCTAGGAAAGAGCCAACAAAGCACACTTGGCAAAAAAAAAGTTAATGAAATGATTCTTAAGGATATTCTGTTATATTTAGAGATTGGTGCCTTGCCCAACTGTCATCAGAGAGGCTTCACCCAGCAACTGATGGAAACAAATGCACATCCACAACCAAATATTGGGCAGAGCTCAGGGAATCCTGCAAAAGAGGGGGTGGAAGGATTGTAGGAGACAGAGGAGTCAAGGACACCACAAGAAAACCCACAAAATCAACTCACCTGGGCTCATAAAAGACTCATGGAGTCTGAACCACCAACCAGGGAACCTGTATGAGACTGGCCGGCCTAGACCCTTTGCACATAGGTTATTGTTGCGTAGCTTAGTCCCCTTGTGAGACATCTAAGAGAAGAAGGAGGGGCTGTCTCCAACTCGGTTGCCTGCTTTTTGAATCCTTTCCTCTTACTGGGTTGTGTTGTCCAGACTTAATAGAAGAAGAAGTGCTTAGTCTTTTGGCAGCTTGATATGCCATGGCTGGTTGATAGCCCTAGGAGGCCTATTCTTTTCTGATGAGAAATGGAGGAGTGTATGGGGTAGGGATCGGGAGGAGAGGAGGGAGGGGAAACTTGGTTGAGATGTAATAAATAAACAAATATTTTTAGAAAACTTTGTTTAGGAAACAATTAGAACTCCAGGATACTATCCTAGCATGAAAGATGACTGAAGTGTTTTCTCTAAGTTAAGCAAAAGAACAAGGTTCACAATTTCAACTAAAGTCAAGTACGGCACAGTTCTATATTGGTGAAAATTCCCACCCTGAAATTCCTTCCAGTGTGTATTTGGATGGAAAGATAGTCTTAGACAGCACCATATTTCAGCTTTCTCTTTTGAGTTAGAGCCAGGTTCTACTTTGTAGGTCCTAACTTAGTTAAAATGATCATTGCTGTTAGCATTTCATTTAGTTTTTTTTTAAAAAAAACTTTATTTGTTTTACTTCCTGACTACAGTCTCCCCTCCCTCCTAGTCTCCAAGACCCCTCCCCCGAATAATCTAGCTCTCCTCCAAATTTCTTCAGAAAGGAGCAGGTCTCCCATTGACATCAGCGAAACATAGCATATCAAGTTGCTGTAAAACAAAGCACTGCCCCCTATATTCAGGCTTGGCAAGGAAATCTAGCTTGAAGAAAAGTATCTCAGGAGCCACTCAAAGCACCAGGGATACCAGTCAAAGCATCCACTCCCATTTCCATGAGTCCCATAATTACACCAACCAATACAGCTCCATATAGACAGAGGGCCTAAGTCAGTTCCCTGCAGTATCCCTGGTTATTAGTTCAGACTCTGAATCCACATGACCAAGTGTTGCTCTTTCTATTGCTTTTTCTTTGATGTCCCTGACCTCTCTGGTGCCTGCAATCTTTCCTCCCTCTAAGTGGGAATCCCAGAACTCAACCTAATGTTCGACCTTGGGTCTCTGAATTGGGCTTCATCAGTTACTGGATTAAAGTTCTTAGAAGCCAAACCAGAGTAATCACCAACCTCTGATCAACTGGACAGATTGAGGGTGGGTGGGCGTGGAAATTTGAGGGATTGGATTTTGGGTTGGGCATACAGGGAAAGCGCTGAGACAGAAGACTTCAAATGGGTTAGGGTAGAAGCCTGATGCAAGGGAAAATCCTAGGAACTTCAAGGATGTTCCCAGCTAAGATTTTTGGCAGCAACTGATGCATAGCCTGAACTGGGCTTTCTGTTTTTGAAACATAATTGACCAATGTAGTTTATGCTGGCCTTAACCTTGAAGTTATTCCCCTATCTTAGCCCTGGATTTGGATCCTGCTAACAATGTGGCTGGAGGCTCAACCTTCAGCACAAAACTATTGCTGGCACTTCTAACTTTAGGTTGTTGTCTTTCCTTTCTTCATGTGTGTGGCATCTGTGAGTTGAGTGAGTCTCAATTTTATTCTATCCAGAGAATGTCCACCTCACAGCAGGTAAGATGTCTTATGGAGGTGCTTCCTATGTGAACTTTCAACAATATTTGAGAAGGTAGATCTCTCCAATAATGCTTTCCAAAAATAGCTGTTACCCAGTGTCTAAGTTAGAAACAAAATTAGGACAATATAAGTGAAGTTTCTCCTTGCCTTATCCTGTTCTGTGGCTATTTTGAGATTCAGTTTTAAGATTTAACCCTCTTGAAAACTATCTTCTAATGATGTATGCTTATTTCTGTAGATTAATATTCTTCTCATTATTCATAAGAGAAATTTCTTTTTGGAGTAAGTGGTAGTTAATACAGAGACTCACAACTGTTCAATGTACAGAAATACTTGACAGTGAAATACTTAGCTCTAAATTAGACATCTAGATCATTCTGTCCAAATCTCATGTTAGAAGAGTACAGAACAATATAATCACCACAGGTTGAGAGGAATTATATGAGGCAGTGCCTTTTGCACACGGCATGGCCATTGCATCCATGATGTTATTGCAGCCATGGTTGCTACTTCCACAAGACCTATATAAGAATGGAACTATTATCAATTCATTGTGAATGATAGAGGTGCTTATGAGGATCCATGAACCTAGTTCTCTCATATGCAGCAATATGAGCTCTCTCTCAAACAGGTTCCACTCCATGACTGCAGATTATCTCAGGAGATATATTACACTGTCCTGGTATCTCCAATATCCTGAGATATGTGCTATAACTTAGGCTTCATATTCACAGCTTCAAACAATGGCCTCTCATAGCCTTTTTGCAGAGACTTCAAAGCAGTGTCACATTTCCTAGACTGGCTCTCTAAAATCATGGATTAAGACATCATGATACCTTTATTCTAGCATCATCATGCCTTCAAAACAAGTACTGTGTGAACAGCAGTGGCAAATTCTGCTTTCAATTAAATAGATATTCTGATGCACTTTGGCTACAGTTGTGTCAGATTCTCTGTGCTGACCCTGGGAAAACATTCTTCCTAGGCAGCTGTTTTTGTGGAATAGGTATTTGCTTCATATGTATTTTCCGGGTGAATTTTTCTCTGTTCACATTAGTTTGTATCTTTACAGATTAGGTCCTTGGATGGAATGAGCCTTACCATCAATGTATCTTTTCAGTTCCTCATCAAGGAGTACACATTTCTCTTCAATTGTTTATCCCACACAGTTGAAGCTACTTTATTTTTGAAACTTTCCTTGTCAAAAGCTTTCAAAATTCTAACACATCTTTTTCTCAGCCAAATTAATTAGGCTCTTTTCTTTAAATTCAACTTCACTAAAGTTTTCATGACTTAGGCAAAATGAAGCCACAAATACCACACAAATAGTTACGAGTCTATTCCTGATGGATTCTTTATTCCTTTAAAAATTGTCATGAGCCAGACACCCTCTGTACAGAATTTTTATTTTCCAAGCTTTTACCAGAATGGCCCATGAAATATATTTTAAAAATGTAAGGTGTTATGGGATATTTGTGTACTATGAAAAAGTATATTGCTGTGATTGGTGTAATAAAAAACAGAATGGCCAATAGCTAGACAGGAGGTATAGGAAGATAAACCAAGGAGAGAAGGAAAGAGGAGGAAAATCTAGGCATACAAGAGATGGCAGGAGACATGGAGAGGAAGCAGAAGGTGCAAGATGAAAGAGAGGTAATGCAGTGCCATGTGTCATCACCATGTGCTCTGCTGAGCCAAGAGCAGCTCATATCACCATGAGCAGCTGATGTTTGAGATTTGTCTTACTGTGTCAGAGAATGCTGTAGGTAATTATTAAAGCCTGATTCAGATACAGAATACCTCTAAAAATATACAGGATGTTTAAAATGTGCTTAAATGCTGAAGGAAGAAAAGAAAATGGTTGTAATAGTCACAGAAAAAGATAAATAGTTTAAAAATAATAGTGACCTTAAAGAGAGAGTAAAATACTTTTTAAAAGGCCACATAATAATGGGAAATACACAGGGCATCAATCCTGTATGGTGGTTTGTTGACTATGATTTTTTTTTAATGTTGATGAACAGAGGAAAACAACTGCTGAGAGAGACATTGAATTGTAGAAGGGACTGTTGAATTAAACCAGCCTATGTACTTCCTGGTGTCATGGCTTCAAAATGGAAGCCAGAAAATATGTTGCATTGGGGAGGGGGGGTTATGGTTTTGTTTCTACAGGAAACAAAAAGCTATGGATTCCTTCAAAGTTAATCAAGACCAGATTTTGGGGGAGATCTTCTGAGGATCTTGGCTGCAGACATGAGAGAAAGCACCAAGAAAGACTATGAGACAGGTCAGGTGATGTATAAGCTAATACCTCGACATAGGAACAGCTCTGAGACAGCACGAGATACAATAAATCTTGTTGCCTACACAGCCTCATGACTTATTACATGCATTCCTTGCATATGGATAGATAAAGATTTGTATTACAATTTGGTTATGCAATCCTAATGGACTTGTAAAGTAGACAAATTCCCTTTACCTCTCAAACATAAAACAAAAAAAATTATCTTTAGGTGACAAGTACACAACACATATACCATACTTGTGTTAATGCAGATATATGGTACCTTTAAAAGTTTATGTGTTTTCGGAAAAAAAATAGACAAGTAACCAATAAAGACAAGAAGCTCCTCAGAATGCCTCTGTTGCAGTTTCCTCAAAATTCTGCATCAAAAACATCTTTGAATCTGTTAGTTAAGATGGTCCCTCCTCAAAGACTATCCAACCAGAACTTTAGAAAAGTCTTGCACTTTCCCATCACACTGACAATGAACAACAGCTAGCTCTCCCAAAACTTTATTATCACAATTTTCTCAGGGTCACCTAATGAAGCTGTCATCTCCAGACAACAAGAAGCAGCCTAGAAAACATGACACCCACATTCCCAAGAAATGGAGTCAGGGTTATTTAGTCAATTTGTGGGTTATGTATGTTTGTCGTCATTTCTGGGGATTGGTTACAAGTTGTTATTGATCATGGTCAGGAAAAACTGAAAGAAGGACATTAGATTCAGAGATCTATTTATGAAGGGAAAGGAGGGATGTAGTATAGCATTGATAGTATAAAAGATTAGACTACTGAATCTACTTTTAAACTAAAAAAACACAAGTGTTATTCTCAAACAGTTTATGTTGGTATGAAATTTTGTGCATTGTTATAAATTTAAGGTTATTTTGTTAAACTGTATATATTTTTCTATTTCTTCTTTAAGGTATTGTACATTTGCAGCTCATTTAAACATGTATTGTAATGTTCTAGTCTTTGAAGGTTACTTAAGATACTAAAGAAATACAGGTTAATAATTATTCATCTATGAAAAAATCAAACTTATAGTCTTGTTAGGTATGTTTTGATGGTTATATAGGGATATATTTTAAATAAATAGATGGTTTTAAATCTCTTCATAGACCTATTGAATGGGGTCTTTACCATGTTTTGATAACACAGGGCTTTTTTTTTGATGGTGAGACATGTCTTCTCTAGGCAGGACCAATTTACATCAAGAGAGGATAATGGGTATCAAAGAACCTCCGTATGGAGCTTGCTGTCAATATGGTAAGGATGGTCAATTGTGAAAGGGGCTGTCCTTGCTTCAACAGCTGACAGTTATGATGTCCAAACTTGACAAGCCAGAAGCAAATAAACAATCAAAAATATAAAGGTGGCAGCCAAACTTTGGCAAGACAATTTAGGGTCTTCAAATTCCTCCTTCATAAAAAGTCTGAGATATATTCTAGGCCTGTAGGCCTATAGCTAGGTAGGAGTTATAGTCAGATAAACCAGGGAGAGCAGGAGAATCTAGGTACACAAGAGTTTCCATGAGATGCTGAGAGGAGCCAAAAGTGCACGATGGAACAGAGGTAATGCCACATGATAGAACATCAATTAATATAAATATGCTAATTTAAGTTTTAAAGGCTATTTAGGAAAAAACTGAGCTATAGGTTAAACTTTCATAATTAGAGTATTCATGTCATTATTTGAGAGCTGGCTAGTTGGACAGAAAAGACTTGTTACAGTAAGAGTATGATAATATTTTGTTTGTGTTCTAACAAATAAATTTGATGTGGGATTCCCCTCTGTATGCTGTTAATTGGTTAATAAAGGAACTGCCTTGAGCCTATAGTAGAACTATAGGAGAACAGAGCTAGGTGGGGAAAACTAAACTAAATGCTGGGAGAAAGGAGGCAGAGTCATAGAGAAGCCATGTAGCCCCCAATGAAGACAGACTTTAGCCAGTAAGCTACAGCCAGGTGGCGATACACAGATTGATAGAAATGGGTTAAATTCATATGTGGGAGTTAGCTAATAAGAAGCTAGAGCTAATGGGCCACATAGTGATTTGATTGACACAGTTTCTGTGTGATTATTTCAGGGCTAAGTGGCTGTGATGAACATAAATTTTGCCTAAAGATTAGAGTGTGAAGCAAAACCACTAGTATAGCATAGAGGCCGGGCACTGATAGCACACAGTTTTAATTCTAGTACTCTGGAGGCAGAGTAGAAGGATCTCTGTTAGTTCAAGGCCACCCTAGGCTACATGAGATTGAGCCAGTTTAAAAGAGAAACAGAGCTCATATCCTTGATCCCAGCACTTGGAATCACACACCTTTAGTCTCACATCTAAGAAAGTGGAGAAAGGAGTGATATGGCTGGGCAGAGAGAAAAATATAAGGCAGGAGGAGATAGGAGCTCAAGGCATTCAGTCTGAGCATTTCAGTCTGAGGATTCAAACAAAGAAAGGATCTTGATCTCTTAGTATGAAAATTCAGCAGAAGTAAAAAGAACTCTAGTGGCTGGTTGTTCTGCTTCCCTGATCTTTAAATTTCGCCCCCTAATATCTGACTCTGGATTTTTATTTTTAAGACCAATTGGAATTTGTGGTACAGTAAGAAATTTTCATTTTCTAAATGAAATTCTTTATTTTTAATTTATTATTTGTGTTTGTGTGATATTTATATATACATATATATGCATTTAGGGTGTTTGTGTATATGTGTGTATGCCTTTGTGTGTGTGTGTGTGTGTGTGTGTGTGTGTACTCATACCATAGAACACATATGTTGGTCAGAGGATAATTTTCAAAAGTTGGAAAAGTTGCCTCTTTCCACTTTGGTGAGATAGGGTCTGCATGCTTTCATCCATGCTACCTATCCAGATTAGCTAATACTTGAACTTCCTGTCTATTGACTTAGTGTGCAACATATTGGAGTTGCAGACCACCTTAATACTATTCTATTTTTGTGAAGAGACATTATGACCAAATCTTCTTATAAAAATTAACTTAATTGTGGAATTGTTTACAGTTTCAGAGTATGAGCTCATGACTTCCATGGTGGGGAGTAAATAAGTAGGCATATGAGGAACTGCATTTGTAGCTAAGAGCTTAAATCTTATCCATAAGTTTGGGAGAGAAAGAGGGGGGCTCTGGCATGGGCTTTTGAAACCTGAAAGCGTACTCAGGGGAACGCATTCTCCAAAAAGGCCACACTTCTTAATCTTTTGTAAACAGTCCACCTCCTAGGAGCAAAATGTTCAAACATATGAACCAATAGGGCCCATTATCATTTAAACCACCATACAGATGAATACCACTTATCCATTTTTTTCATATGGACTCCAGGGATCAAAACACATCATCAGTCTTTTACCTTCTGAAGCAGCTCACCAACCATTGAATTTTCTAAATCAAAATTCAACTCTTCTAACAGACACGTATTTTGGTTTATCACAGCAAAGGTCTTAGTTCTTGGTGATGATACCTATCTTAATTACAGTTCTATAAAATTCCCTAATGAAACCTCTTTAGGAAGATGGGTTTGTTCTAGCTCGCAACTCAATAATATAGTCCATCTCAGTGAGGAACCAAGGGAGCAGGAGTTTGAAACAGGTGCACTATTCACATCAACAATCATGAAGAAAAAGAAAAGAATGCATGTTGTTGCTCATCTTTTTGCCACTTATACATTTGTGGATCCCTTTTAGAATCATACTAACTACAGTGATTGAGTCTTCTCATTTCATTTATTGCAGTCACAATAGTAACCCATAGATATGCCTAGAGACACATTTCCTAGGTAATAATACATCTAATTGAAATCAGTTGACACAATCACATATTGAGGTTGTAAATAAAAGAGAGCATATTGTAAATGTAAGTGACTGGCATAAGAATCTTAGATAAATATGGTGGTTTGAATGAGATGTCCTCGATACAACTTAAGAATATGAATATTTAGCCCTAAAATTGATTGTTTAGGGATTATTGGAGATATTACCTTAGTAGAAGAACTATATCACTGGTTTTGGGTTTTGAGGTTTCAAAAGATTTGCTCTCTCTGCTTCCTGTTTGTGTATTGGTATGTGATTTCTCAGCTCCTCCCCCAGTGATATACTTGTATGCTTGTTGCCATGTTCCTCCCATGATGGTCATGGATGCAAACCATGTGAAACTGTAAGCATCAAATAAATTGTTTTGTCCATAAGTGGATTTTGTAATGATATTTTGCTACCAAAATAGAAAAGTGATTAATACAATAAACTTTGAAAAAAGAGGTTCTGATATCCAATACACATTTATTTAGCAATGACTCTGAATAAGCAGGGACAAATGACCCCTCAGCTGTCTCCAATTCTTATCTGAATCCAGAGTTGAAACTGGCTTCCAGTACACATGCTCAAGAGTGTCATTAGCAATGGCTGATATTTTCAATTTTACTTGAACATGATCTCTAATTATCAAATATTTGATGTTTCTAAATCTATTCAGTTAATTATGATAGATCTATAATCATCTCATAGTTACGTTTAAACAATGTCAAATTAAATGCTACTAATGGTTTATGCCACATATTAATGAACAAAAAAATTCCCAGAGAGGTTCCCGAAGGCCTGCCAGAGTAGGTGATAACATATCATTGCTCCACAAGTGTCCTGGCAGAAAAAATAGCAAACATATATCTAATGCTCAGCTCAGAGAATTAAGATACAAACTCAGTTTTCCAAGTCTGAAGTAGTAAAATCAGCAATGTAAAGTAGAATGGTCAATGTCAAACTGAGGAGTCAGTCACAGGCCATAGTGGAATCTATCTTTACTCAGTTAATGATCCTTGTCCTTATAAGGCAATATTATTAACATCAACACATATTTAGAATTATCTCATTTTTTATAACCACTAGAATGTGTTTGGGATATGTGGTAGTTTGAATGTAATTACCCCTGTACGCTCATAGGAAGTGCCACTATTAGGAGGTGTGTGTGGCTTTGTTGGAGTAGGCATGGCATGGCTGGAAGAGTGTGTCTCTGTGGAGGTGGGCTTTGAGGTCTCATATATGCTCAAGTCACAACCAGATTCTCAGCCTACTTTCTACTGCCTTTGGATCAAGATGTAAAATTCTCAGCTCCTTCTCCATCACCATGTCTGCCTGTATACCACCATGTCCTACCATGACAATTATGGGCTAATCCTCTGAAAATGTTAGCTATCCCTAAAATTTTCCTTTCTAAGAGTGGCCATGGTCATGGTATTTTTTTTACAATAATAGAAACACTAAAGAAGACAGGGACTAAGCTATTTATGTATGACCTTGTTTTGTTTAAAGAAATATGTACCTTGAGGCTATGGAAGATAATAGCATTTGAACCTTTTAAGTGCCGCTCAATGGACCATATTAGTATGAACATTGAAAAAAGTGGTGTTGAGGGTGATTTGATAAACTGTGGAGGCCTAGCTCAAGAGGTTTCTGAGGATAAGAATACTAATATGTGGCTTAGAGATCATTCTTGTGATATTTTGGTGAAGAATATGGCTGCCTTTTGCCGTATTCTGAAGAATCTGTCTGAGACTAAAATGAAGAGTTTTTAATTAATTCCATTGGCAAAAGAAATCTCCAAACAGTCTAGTATAGACTCAATTGTATAGTTATTAGTGTTAATTCTAATGGAGATTTATAATGAAAAGGAGCAAGCTAAGTTAGGAAAAATGCAAAATATAAAATTTGAGGAGAAAAGGGGCACTAGGAAGTGAAATGGTGCTAAACTCTCTGCTCAAGGAGATAAACAAATTAAGAAATGGGTGGCGGTAGTGGTAGACACCTTTAATCCCAGCACTTTGGAGGATCTGTCAATTTGAGGACAGTCTAGTCTACAAAGCGAGTTCTAGGACAGCAAGTATGTTACACAAAGGATCCTGTCTTGAAAAATAAAACAAAACAGACAAACAAACAAACAAAAAACCCACTAATAAAGATATGTAGTAAAGGGAATGGTGACAGCAGGGCAATATCCCACTCAGTTTTCAGCTTGTGTAAAGGAATGTGTGGTGTGGTGGTACATGCCTTGAATCCTAGCCCTTAGAAGGCAGAGGCTGGTTTATCTTTGAGGCTAAGGCCAGACAAGCCTGCAGATCAAGTTCCAGAACAGCCAAGTTAAGGCAGTGAAGGTAACCATCAAAAACAGAAAGTTGATGAAGATGCAATTGAGTGAGGAGGCTATGTTCCAGTACCGGTAACCAGCAGAACTTGGCAACATTGGCCACAGGGCTCTGGCTTTAAACAGAAGAAAATGGAAGAGAATATTCCTCTACAGCGAATGAAAGACACTTAGGCCAGATATGTGTCAGGATGGCCTAGAAAGGCCATTGTGCAGAGCTGTAGAGGCAAAGCCTGGATTGATTTGGAGACCCTAAGATGTTGGAGAGGCCAAACCCAGACTCCCTACATATATGTGACAGTTGTGCAGTTTGATCTACTTATGAGACTCTTTAAAAATTGGAGCAAGCAAGGGTTATCCCTAATGCTTTGGCTGGCTCTTGGTAACCCATTCCTCATACTGGCTTGCCTTGACAGCCTTAATACAAGGGAAGGTAGCATCACAACTTAGTCTTTCCATAACTTGATATACCATGATTTGTTGATACCATGTGAGGCCTGACCCTTCTGAACAGAAACAGAGGAGGAGTGGTTGGGGAAATGGAGGGGAGATTAAGAGAGATAGGAGGAGAGGAGGGAAGAGAAACTGCAGCTGGGTGTAAAATAAACAAAAATGACTGCTTATTTAGTACACTACAGAACTTAGCACAATGGATTATTTTAATATTTATGTAATAGCAGGACATTAGAATAATCAACATTTCAGTTATGCCTATTGCCATAAACAGTTTATGACCCTTGCTCATTACTCACTTCATCTCAACTTTAATAAGTGTGAATCAAGAGGAGAATCATGCAGTATTTCTTTTCCTGTGATTAGCTTCATTCACTTAGCAAAGTATGCTTGAGTTTTATCCATATGGCCATATATTTTAAAATACAATTTATTTTACTTTAAGGAAGAATATTTCAATTTATGTAAGCACATCTTCTTTATCCATTCATTTACTGGCACTCTTTAGCTGTCTCTAATACTTGGCTAATGAGAACAGTGGTAGAGGTTTTGTTGTTTCTTTGAGATCTTGATTTCATCAATTATAGATAACTGACTCTTGTTTGAAATGTTTTGAAGTAATATTTGAAGAATTTCTGGACTATATTCCACCTTTGTATTTCTATTAATACTATAACAAATTTCTAATTCTCACATTTTCACTATTTTTGTTTATTACATATTTTTGATCATTTGGTTGACTTTGACACTAGCATAAGGCATCTGGCGAAGGGTGACTTATTTTATTTTTGATTCACACTTGCCTGATAACTAGTGATGTTGAACATCTGTTCATAAATCTGTTGGTCATTTACATTTTGGTCTTTTCAATAGTGTTTGTTTGTATTGTCAGAAAAGATTTTTAATTTTTTTCTTATTATTTGAAAATTTTATGCTTGTATACAATCATGATAATATGCATTAATCCCCCCTCCCCGACATCCAGAACAGATTTTCCTACAAGTTCAGGTCTTCTTTATCATTATTAATAGTAATAGTTATAGTAGTACTAATGTTTTTCAAGGTTTTTTATTTACTTTCCTGAAAATACAATTATTAAAAATTTATTGCTATCTCATAAAATTCATCCTGACTGCAGCCTCTGCTTCCTCATTTTTTTTCCAGATCTACTGCTCCTCCATTTCCCTTCAGGAATGAATAAGCTTCCTAAATAATATCAATCAAACATGGTATAATAAAATACAACAAGACTAGGCATGTACTCTCTTATAAAGGCTGGACAAGGCATATGGAACCTGAACTGGCCATCTTCTATAAGCACAATAGGCACCCAATGGTAGGACTGAAACACCTGCCAAGACACTAATCCTATTACCCACAACCCATCCTGCCTGCAAGGTGCTCAAGGATAATGGTAGCTCAAAGATCATGAGAGTGCCCAACCAACGACTAATCTATCTTGAGACACAGTAAACAAGAGGAGGCCCATGACCAATATGACAAAGATGATCAGGACCCAGAAGCTAGATGACTCAGAGACCAAAGGTAGAACCCAACTGACCTGAAAAAAAAGGACAATGATTCTTAATAATACTCATAGAATTGGTGCCTAGCCAAGTCATCATAAGAAATACTTTTTCCAATAGTTCATGGGAACAGACACAGAGACCAATAGACAAACATTACAAAGAAATCAGGGAACTCTAAAGAAGATGAGCAGGAAGGATTGGAGGAACCAAAAGCTCCAAAACATCAGGAGAAAACAGCCTTGTCTTATGACTATGCTGACTAAGAAGACTACATTAAGAGAGTTACATTTTCAACTAGAATGCAATAAAGGCTTTAGATGGAGAATCAAGGAACTTGAGAACAAATTATTAAAGGTTAATTTTCTTACCTAGAAATTGAAGTTATGAGTTATACCTACCTCTCAAAATTGAAGTATATTTAAAATCATTAATAATTCAAAAACATTTAGAACAACCTCTGGCAATTTGCAAATATGATGTACACATGATACTATTATAAGTTAGAAAATTATATTATTTAACTTTCTAATATGAAGTGAATAAAATTTATGTTAAAAAATTCATAAAATACTAAAAGAGAAAAGAAAGCAGATTACTAGGAGGCAAAGACACAGTAATCCATTATATTGTACCAAAGAAGACTGAAAAATGAATTAATGAAAGAGTTTATTTTATAGTAATTTTATTTTCTTTAGACTTTTCTGATAAATATTCCTTTGGTCTGAGAGATACATAGTTGAATTCTGCATGAAACTGAATAGTTTTTAGAACTTAGGGCTAAATTAGTTATTTTTGCCTGATGAAAGTGTGAAAAAAACACCCTTTTTTCTGCTAAAATATTATCTGCTTTCAGCCCTGGGGACTGAAAATACTATGAAATTAAAATTTCAAATGTGGGAAGGAAATTCTATAATATTTTTTAATTCTTGTCCCAAAATGTCTAAAGTTATTTTTGTTCAAAAATCTGGAACTGAACATGTACTCAATGATTTATTTCATCTCTGACTATAAGGATTTTAAGGTATATTTAAAATATTTTCCTTTCTTTAGTAAGAGTTGATGAACTGATAAAATAGAAAAGTAAAATAATTTAAAGATATTAAACTATAAAATAATAATGAAATAATAAATTCTATTTAGTTTATACCCATGTTAGCAGTATTTTTGGGTGACCATGGACATGGTAGACACTCTTTTATGGGAACATTCAAGAAAAAAACCTGTCATCGTGTAAGATTCTGGTGTCAAATTGTTTTACTCAGAAGAAGAGCACCAGGGTTATAATGAATTCATAGAACATGTGGAGCAGGATGTTAAAGCTTTGTTGATGGTAGCTGAGGAATGTCAGACAATGTCATTCCCTTGATGAGTATGAGCAATTGCCATCAGTGGCCATTTGGGTCTTCATATTAGAGGAATGTGTTTTTCCTCTCTTACTGCTGAAGAGAGCACTGAAGAGTTGTAATAATGTGGTGTCACTTGCTCTACTTTTCTGTTTCCATATTTAAGCATCTTAAATTTTGGTGGAACATGAATTTAGATACATCTTGCATTTGATTAGATCACATTATGGGGGTTATGCATTTTAATTCAAGTTTGGCTCTGTGAACCTTACCATCTGTCTGGAGTTGTCATTCCATTTATATTTAATTTTAATTTGCTCCATTATATTTTTTGACTAAAAGTTGTTTTATTTTTGGCAATTTCCCTACCTACTGTCTTGTCTATCTTCCATACATTTTCCACATATTTGTAGAGAAGACATCTTAAGTACAAACTTAATCCCAGTAATCCTACTAGACTGGCATTATCTTGGAAAATATGCATTATTTCACTAGACCAGTGCTACCCTGTATTGTCACCCTTCCTCAAACAAATCTTTGTAATTTTCTCTTTGTCATACCATGCTTCTCAATAGTATTTTTTTTCCTCTTCCAGCTGTGATCATTTTTGTCTCTGGATCCCTGTTGCCTTTGTTCTTCTATCTGGCTAGAGCCATTTATCTCACACCCAGATCAAGGAGCTCTGTAGATACCTTTGTTCTTGTTTGCTTGTCAATTTCTCCAGAAAGATTTCAAACAGAACTATGCCTTTCCCATATACAATGCACTCTTTTTCCCGTTCTTGCATGTAGAAAATTACTCAGGAACATTGAGCATTTAGTTTCTTCTTTGTCAGACTTGTGACCCTGGAAAGATGCAGAGACTATCGCGTCTGTCACTAAATTCTTCACATCATATATAGGGCCTAGATTGATAGGCGTGACTTGACTCAATAATTCTTTAATAGCCATGTGGCAAAATCATCGAGAAATTAGCCTGAATAGCTCATATGAACATTATTTATCGTTATTATTTTGGTTTTATGTAGGATGGAACAGTTCTTTGTTTTCTGTGTTCTTTTTTGACTATAAATGTGTGTGTATGAGTGTGTGTGTGTGTGTGTGTGTATTCCTAAACATATGGATAAAAGTTGTTTACTTGTGCTCAACTATGTTCATTGCAGCATTGTTTGTCATAGCCAGAACCCTGAAACAACCTAATTTCCCCTTGACCGAAGAATGGATAAGAAAAATGTGGCACATTTACACAATAGATTATTACACAACAGGAAAAAAATCTTGAATTTTGCAGGCAAATGGATAGAATTGAATTTTAAGTGAGGTAACCCAGACCCAGAAGGACAATTATCACATGTACTCACTCATAAGT